>CM059195.1:9480644-9511939 GCA_030323885.1 Branchipolynoe longqiensis | reverse complement strand
GGTCTGTAGTTCATTAAAACAATTTTTATCAATTAATTCTTTCATTTAAGAGACCAGACGGGATGGCCGAATGAGTTGGAGCGTCCGTCTCCCGTGCTGGTAGATCGTGGGGTCGTGGGATCGAACCATGGTCGAGTCAAACCAATGACTTGAAAATTGGTGCTTGTCACTTCCTAGCCAGGCGCTCGGCATTATTAGGACAGGGCAAGGACTGGTGTGCTCAGTGTCAGGATAATGTGACTGAGTGGGATACAAGGTCATGGTCCCAGCGGCCTGGTTTCCCAGTGAGACAGCACTATAAAGTCGCCATGAGTGCGCACTGTCACAAGTCGGTACCTGTCCTGATATGACCTTAGATGTTGCTAGGACGTAAAACAACAACAAACAAACAAACAAACCACCATCACCCACCATTCCACCACCCACCATCACCCACCACCACCCACCCCCACCCACCCCCACCACCCCACCCCACCCACCACCACCCACCACCACCCACAACCCACAACCCTCACATCCATCCTTACCCACACCCCCATACGACTCGTCCTCCCCTCTTCGACTTCTCTTGTTCATTCAGTTACCACACACCACCAGTCGCTCTTGTCCCTTGGTTATTATTGTTTTAATGTCACATAATTCCATTTTGATGTTGATGTTGTTTTGAATGATGTGTTTGCCATGACCAATCTGGTGCCAATGTTAATCGAGTTTGATTAGTGTGTTTTGCCCATTGCAGACCTGCAGGTGCATGCCTTGTGGCTGCTGCATGCGAATGTTGTTTTAATAGACCCCGCCAGTTAAGCTGGAAACCACCCGACTAGAGTGGTTCCAGATTCTGCCGATAGATGTCACTAGCTTAACTGGTGGGGTTTAATACATGTGAAGAGAGGAGCGGTGAAACCCAGAAGAAAAATACAATATAGTTGTCTTTGTTTTTCAAACATATATTACAAGAATAAGATTTTGATGTCTGTTGCGATATGAATATCTGAATATAATCAAGCATTTTATTATTTTCCCAAGCAGGATATGAAATCATAGGCAGTCAAAGAAACGACCCGACTAGAGTGGTTCCAATTTCTACCGATAGATGTCACTAGCTTCACTGGCGGATGGGTCTATTACAGAACAGCTGCATAGTGCTGATGCTTTTGGGCTGGCTGTGGGGTCCAGATTCAGAGGCATTTTCCTCCTTTTTTGTTACTGGTCGAGATGGTTTGATTTGTGTAGGATGGGATAAGGAGGAGGATTTGGTGGGGAGAGAGTATGAGGAGTCGATTTGATTCGGGAAGAACAACAAAATACAGAATAGGAGTGACAAAAATGAAATTTTGCAAGTATTTAGTTTGATTCGATCAGGATTGATTCTGATTGGGGAGTAAGCCTATGTACGCTCCTATTGATTCGGTCATGCCTTCCGGTTATAGAAAATAGACCGTATATATATACATACAATAGCAAATAACCTTAAGATTTTGAATCTCTGTATATGTAATATGGACCCGGTATTGACCGGCGGACCGCTGCAATATAGATGGCGACACTGCCGCTGGTGGCCCCGAGCAGACGATGGGGTTAGAGGGACGCTGTATCCGGGCCGGAAGAAGTCGGTGTCTCAGGAATATTTGACGGCAGTAAATGTGCAGCTGGCAGGTGTCACATCTTCCGATAGTCGATGCTGCCGTGCGACATGACCGGAAATAGGCCCGGTCGGGGCGCCCCCAAGCGGCAGTGACGGTGGTGGGGCATGTGGTCAGGTGGTGGGGCATGTGGTACTGTTGACAGTGTCAGGGGTGGTTGAATAAGGCATAACTGTAATAAAAGTATGCAGGTGAAGCATAAAGATATACAGTGTGACCATTCTATATGTAATCAAGGATATGTCTATACTCTGTTGCACTCACTCAATGCTGTTGTTTCCTTAGATCTGTATTATTGTTACTGTGTTATGATTTTATAGCTCTGTTTAAAGTTATGAAAGTATTGTCAAAGTTATACACTTGAAAGAGGATTGTCCAGTCACTACAAAAACAATATATTAATCAAAAATAAATATCTACATGTATCTTTACACTTATATTCCCAACAGCTGCCCATAATAATTATGATAGATCGCCTTTTCTAGCGGACTGTGAGGCGATGTAAAATGACGCAATAGCATGACATATTTACAACCCGGTGTTTAAACAAATTGAAGGATTCAGATCTTTCAGTTACGAGAAAAGTCTACCTTAAGCATATTTAAATTTGTCAGGATATGGTATAGACGGATAGACGGATAGACGGATAGATGGATAGATGGATAGAATGATAGACAGATAGACAGATGGATAGATGGATAGACGGATAGACGGATAGACGGATAGACGGATAGATGGATAGATGGATAGACGGATAGATGGGTAGATGCACAGATGGGCAGATGGGCAGATGGGCAGACGGGCAGACTGACAGACTGACAGACTGACAGACTGACAGACCGACAGACCCACAGAGCGACAGAGCGACAGACCGACAGACCGACAGACCGACAGACCGACAGACCGACAGACCGACAGACCGACAGACCGACAGACCGACAGACCGACAGACCGACGGACCGACGGACAGACGGACCGATGGACAGACGGACTGACGGATCGACGGACCGACAGACGACAGATATATAGATTGGTCTTCTCATTATAATGCTCCTTGCCATATCCCAGTAATGATGAGTGCCAGGCTGGGTGGCAATAAGTTTCAATTTTAAAGTAAGTGTTTAACTCCAGTTCTGCGTGGGTAGGTGGATTGTGTATAGCAGTCTAGATAGGATAATTATTAACAATGCACATCTCAGAATTGCAGACAAGTGTATTCGAGTTGCGCGCCGGACATGATGTTGCCCACAGTTGGAAACATCTTCGATGAGAATGTATTTTGGAGAAATCCCGCTCTGTATGAAATAAGAACACTTTCCTACATCACTTTAAGCATCCGCTCATATACGGTGTAAATACAGTCGCATTATCCCCAAAATCCACTTGAAGTGGCAGCAATGCAGTACTTATCTGGTACAGCTACAATCTAGTGCTGCCACCTAGGATGAAGATTTGGAACCAGTTAGATGTTCGCAGTACTCCTGTTTGTAATTACCTACCACATGTGGAACTCACTAGTTTCCCTTTGGTGACGTAGACAACGACTAAGTCAAAAGCTGATTAAATAAATTGACTATTTAACGGCCATGGAGAAGGCAACTGCTGTTGATGTGCGCATATGGCTACACGTGACTTCAGTGGAATAATAACGACCCTTTCAGCCCGCCAGTAATCAGACCCCTGGATAAAAGATTCACTCCATACCATAGTCGCCTGAGTAGGGGTGAAGAACAACCCTATATAAAAAGTGGAGAAAATGTGGCTAAATGAAATGAGCACATCAATTCTTAATCTAAAAAGCAAAATATATTCTTCACATACCTTGATATATTTACCCTCAACTTTTGAACTGACTAGTAGATTAGTTCAGTAGATCAATGAACTTCAAAGTTTGAATTGATCGAGCCCACATGTCAACATGGCAGACATTGGCAGGAAGTTGAGAGGCTCCTGGGTAATAATCCAATCTAGGTCAGGAAGTAGTTATTTTCATTGGGTGAGGTAGTCAAGTGGTACAACCAGTCCATTCAAACATGGGGGATTTACTTCATGGACTCTATCAATTAAAACTGATTTTGTGTCATTGTACCTCTCATATTATCTGGAGAGTATATCTTGAGGGAACAGCTATACAATCAGATTGTGACCATTGGATTTGAATCAACATATGGTAGGAATGCCAAACTATGACCTTCAACAGTGAGACACATTTTCTCCAACTTTTACATAGAACAGACTAGATCTCCATTCCAGCGGCGTGATGCATTGTGGGATGCGCCAGAGTAAAACAAACCCGCGAGAAGCACATGGCAAATGCTAATACACTGGGTGCAGATATGAAATGTGCTAGTTTCAGCTCATCTCAGCTCTTGTTTGAAACATAGAATACCAACTAAAAAATATATATAATAAATTAAGATATTAATCTTTTATCCAGCATTGCATGTACATCAATATAATCAGGACATCTTATGTCATGTGCATTTAGATTTAGACAGATCTAGGCACTCAGACTAGTGTTAGAGCCAAAGCCAGAGTCAGTTTTACTTATTTTATTCATGTTTTTATTTATATCCTATGGTTAATAACATATGTAGAAATAGAAAATGAGTAGGGTTAATCAGATTTTGGTTATATATTTCTTTGAAACAAGTTTTTGGTGACACATTTGACATTTTAATATTTAGAACAAGAATTACTTCTGGCTAATCAATGGTGATGTAAACATCAGCTTGTAAAGTGACTGAAATTGTATGTTTCTTAGCTCAAAATGCTTAATTATGGAGAGTTATGTCTTAAACATCACATAGTCATTATATTATTATATTGCATCCTTCCATCCATGTTTCGCCAAATTATTATGTATTTCTATTAATTTGAATAAAATGGCAGTTTTGCCCTACGCATATCGCAAACTCAATGGCCGTACGCCTTTGCTTTGCTCCCAACGCCGTTTTCAGCGCATGCGCACTCGGAACCATGATTTTGGCTATTGTAATTCACCTCTGAACTTATTCAGAGGTGAATCTTTTATCTATCAGCCCTGGGCTGAGTGGGTGGTGGGAGTCACTGACTGGGTGGGGGAGTCCCTGACTGGGTGGGGGGAGTCCCTGACTGGGTGGTGGGGGGGAGTCCCCGGTGAAGTAGTGTTTTAATTCATTAGGGGCGGCCAACTGCTGATACCGGCTAGAAATGGGAAAAGTTGGACGGCGCCTTCAAAGACTTTAAAGGGGTGCATCAGGTAACGGTGGCGATGCCGCCGCCTGGTGGTCACGAGGCGCATGTCTGTCGTGGGTGATTACGGTGTGGTGAATTCATCAGGGACTGTTGGCCTCAATTATAATGCGTGGATGCGCCACCAGGGGCCGCCTCCGAAGACTCAGAGTGCGGCGCAGAAGCAGCGCCCTCTCTCCTCAACACATTGCGCATCTGATTGGGTGATTTACTAACCAAGTGCAGATCCCACTCACTAGAAATTAGCATTACTTTCACACAAAAACTAATTTTAAAAAACAGAACAAAAACCCGAATGATATTTATATTAAATATAGGAAATTGTTTTATGATGGACTATTAATTGTCTTGTTCTTTACTTTGTTTGTTGGGAAACGATATTTTATTCGAACAAATAAAGTGTGTTTTTCAGTATTTGAGCTTTGGTATATTACAAGCATTTACTTGTCAAACCAATGACTTAAAATATGATACTTGTCGCTTCCTAGCCTGGCACTCGGCATTATTAGGATAGGGCAAGGACTGGTTGGCTCAGTGTCAGGATAATGTAACTGAGTGGGATATCAGGTCATGGTGCTGGTGGCCTGGTCTTCCAGTGGGACAGCACTATAAAGTCGCCATGAGAGCGCACTGTCACAAGTCAGTACCTGTCCTGATATGACCTTAGATGTTGCTAGGACGTAAAACAATAACAAAAAACTTATGTAATACAATTAAAGATGTGCTGTATTGAATAAGGAATAGTTCTGAGACGTTACAGAGAATGTGTGTGATGAAGTGGTAGCCATTTTACATCCTCAGGTGATCATGGGTTACTGGGTTGGGAGTAGGTCTCATGGTTGCAACCAGTTAGTGGGTGCTTCCATGTGTTGACAATCATGTGGCGGATTACTGCTGATACGTTGTTAATGGGGAGGAGCGTTTCGCAGTTACGTGCTTGCTATTGGGTGTTAGCGATTTGAAAGCAGTGCTTAGTGTGCTGTTATAGGTAACGTAGCAATGTACTGGTTGTTTTGGGGGAGTTTTATGTCCTGGCAACACATCAGGTCAATATCAGGATGGGTACATACTTGTGACAGTGCGCACGCATGGCAAGTGCTGCACCACTGGGAGACCAGGCCACCAGCGCCTTGACCTAATATCCAAATCAATCACATTGGTCGTAATGCTTGCATTGCGTTTGATTCATGGTGAAGGAGGAGTGCCCCCCCCTCTCTCCACTCCTCCTGCCTCCCTCGCTTCTGACCGTTGGGGTTATGTAATACCCCCCCTCTCCCAGCCCTTATAACCCGGACCTGCTGCTGCATTCAGCCACCCCGCTTCCAGCCACCTCCAGTACCGCTCCCCTGCAGTTTCTATTTTTTTTGCATCTACATGCATCCATACGCCTCTGCATGCGGTTTCTGCCTCTCCTGGCCTATCTTCACCACCATTGGCTGATCTGCACTATCTGGCCCATCTACACTATCCTGCATGAGGCCTATCTTCACTGCCATTGGCCCGCCTCCACTATCTTTGGCCCATCCACACGACCGTGGCCGAGCTACACTGTCGTCGGCCCATCTACACTATCGCGGGCCAACCTATCCTGCATGACGGCCTCTCTCACCACTGCCGTGGCCGATCTACACCACACCATTGGCTGATCTACACTTTCATGGCCCATCTACTATTCTGGGATCCACAACCAGAAAAATAATTTTGATGTGACACCCCTGCTATAAAATTGTTGGCAATTGGATTATGTCTATAGGGGTCTTGGACATCTGAAAAGTGAATTTGGACACTTTGAATGTATTGTGCGAATTCGGTAGACACCATTTTTTTATGATAGGGTGTGACGACACCAGCCACCTAATTCCGGGGTAGGGGAAACTAAATCTAGTATATCATCACAACGCAAGACTCTACTGCAACAAATTACCACTCATTCTTTTCGTATGGATGTAGGCTAAAAGAATAAGCAGACTAGATTCTGATTGGATGAACCTCAAGGTCACTAGAGGTCAAAAGGTCACGAAGGTTGTGGCATGCCAAAAATCTGGGACTTCCATCAAAGAAGTGCCTATTAATATACCGTATCATAAGTTTTTTCACTAAAATACTGTTTCAGTCAACTCCTTAGATCTCCCTGATGACTTTAGAAAAGGGATGTGCGGATTGGCAAAGAACTAATGGCCCCCTGTACATCTTTTACTAAGCGATATTTCAGAAAATGCCAAATTCAGTGAATTTTCCTTCGTACATTTTATTGATATAACTTTCATTATCCAGTAGTTTTTTGTTATTATTTGTGAAACTATCAGTAGAAAACATCTGAACTATCTGGAGATAAGAAAAAAAAACTTAATAAGCAGTATGTTGTCATCCCAAGTTCATCATTCTAACAATACCATATAATGTTCCGATTACAACTACACCTAGTAGAAAATATACTTTGTTCTTGGTTACCTAGTCCTCATCACTTTCGTTGTCTTCAGTCAGTCGCCCACATTTGTTTGGGTCCCCATTGCAGGTGCATGCAATAATGCATGCCGATCCGGCCTTTGCACACAAACAGTTCCTTAAACAGCCCTTCTTGCACTTGCAGTACGTCAGTTTTGCCATTGCAGGTTTGTTTGGTTTGCTCTTCATGACAGGAACTAATCTTCCTTTGTCCATATATCTGCCATACTGTTCAGGTGGGAGAAGAGTTGGATTGCTTAGATGGGCCTGTTTGTAAAGGCTAATGTTGCAAAGACTCCTGAGAATGTGGAAATGAAATGCATCTTCAGTGAGAGGTAGAGAGCGGATGTCCTGTTTGCTTGACGCAAATAAATGGGCTCGTAACCTATCTAAAGATGAATATCCTGCCCTTCTGTACAAATCACATAAGAAATCATGTGCTTCTTTGTACAACGTATCATCTAGGCACACAGTGTCATGAGCGAAATTTGTCAATGCTGGCATTGAACCGACATGCTGCATTGCTACAATTGCTGCCCTTTTTTTCCCTCTTCTGTATGGATAACTCACTGAGTCACAGCCGGACATGACATACGAAGTGAGTAATGTGGCTGTTAGTTCCATTTAATTTTTTCCCACCACTTTCACCAATTCCACAACCAAGTCATGAATGGGCAGGAAGCGTTCATTCTTTTCTCCCCATAGGTTTACAATGTGTGGAAGCTGAGGATAATGGTACATAGCAAGCATGATGATATCTGTGTCGGTTGCGTGGATAACAAATATGCTCCTGTCTTGGCAGCTAGCAAGATGTGCGATGATTCTCGTGTCGGCTTCCTCATGCGTTTGGCAGCACAGCTCCTCCATCACATTGGTGCCGCTGTTGGTCACACATATTCCCTCTGTGTTAACTCCTATTATAAGGGTAAACCCATCTGGCAGGGATACAGACTGCGACCAAGAAGATGACAGGTATGAGAGCAGGTTTGCCTTGTTTTTAGGGTTCGAAAGGAATGTTTTCCACACAGGTATTTTCATGTTATGAGCAGGAATATACTCCGGTGAGTTTGCTCCCATTTCCCGTCTATGGCGCTCATCACTCTTTAGGCTCATTGAACCAAAGTCATATCTATCGCTGACAACATGCACTTCTGAACAATGTTTGGGTTTCATACTTAGAATCTTGTTTTTGTACCTCTCCTGAAGTTTGCCAAAATCACTTGCCCCAAGGGTCTGAAAACGTTGCACGAATGCCATGGCATCAATAACATACACCGGTTCCGATTCGGAGGGAGGCAACACTTTCATTGGTTCCCATGAATCCTTAACCTTGTTTTGAAGAGTTCCTATAAAGTCAGATTTATTTCCTTTGCGCATGGTAAATCCGCTAGTCTTGTCTGGCTCAAATAACGATGGTGGATAGTCACTCCATTCGTAACTGAAGGCTTCAATTCTTGCCTCGTCACTCAACTCATGTGTAAAGCAAAGGGCCCTAGTAACCAAGCTTTCCTCAGAAATTAATTGTTTTACAGAGTCCTGCTTTTTTTTGCCTTGCTTCTGTTGTGTGGCAAAAGTCATTATCTTAGGGGTGATAATTTGGTCAGCATCAGTTTTGCTGGCAGCCATCATTGCCTCTAACCCAAGTTTTTTGGCATCCACGAGTAGTGTTGAAACAAGCATTTCTCCCGTTGCAATGTTAACTAACTTATCATCTGCGAGGGAAGCAGCAAACAGATTTCTCATTTTCTCTGCCACAGTGTCTCTGATTTTCAGTACCTTTACCATATCATCTTTATTAATTTTCTCATGATGATCTGATTGAGAAGACTCCATATGTACCATTGGCTTCACACTCTCAGAGATCGCTGTTAGGAATGGCACAGTTTTTATGTATTTCTCTCTTGTTAATTATGCCTGGGTAATGCCCTTGAATAGGCTTGTCTTCCCTTCCTTTTTGAAAGTTTGTTCCAATGCAAGGTCTGTCCATACTCCATTAAAGTCTCCATCCATCTTGTGCACTGCAAAATTACCCGCTTCAAATTCCTTGTGTACTTGAGGGAGGTCATTCATTTCACTTAGATAAATTGGCAGACAGGACATGTACTTGCTATGTCCAGAACAGACAGTGTACAGTAGCATGTTTTGTGCCTCGAGCAGATGTTGTTTCCAAATGCCAACTCTTTCAGCATGGATATAACCTTTCAAAATGAGCATCATTTCAATATACATTCCCCATAACCGAGCTGTTATACCCAATGCATTCTCACAGTTCTTCCAGTGAGATTGAACTAATCTTAGACTTGTCATGACATCACCAACAAGTTTTGTAACAGTGTGTTTGTCCTTCATTTCAAAGGCTGCCCTGAGACATTCCAACACAAATGATAAAGATGAGAGTAAGTCAAGTTCATCTTCTTGTAACAACCATTCAAAGGCTTCCCACTTGCGCATAAAGAATGCCGCACTGAGCACGGAATGGTAACAAACCATTTTATAATAGTCCTTCTCTGCCATCACTTTATTACCTGTTCCTCTACCACATATGTCACTTGCAACTAGTACGTCTTGAATGCCGCTTTCTTTCATGAAGAAACCAATGGACCCCAAAACGTTCTGTGCAATATGGAATCTGCCCAATCGTACTATAACATCTTTATATCTGGCAGGCTCCTTTTTCACCAAGCCTTTTATGATATCATATATTGCCTGGTCACATGTAACCACAGTCTTTGACAGGCCCAATTTCAGATTCAGTGTAACAAAGTAGTCAAGAGAGGTTTTGACAACATCTGGATTTGTAGGAGTTTGAGGATACATTGGACCATAGCCAATTTTTGTTTTCTGTGTCTGTTTCCTGGAATAAAATTCAAAGAATGCGTTCCAATTTGGTGTACAACAAACACTTTAATCTTCACCTATCATCATCTGGGTTGGGAACATCCGAAGTAGAAACCAGACAATGTTTTCATCAACCAAATCATCACTGCTTATATTGCTGCCACAGATAATCTCTGTACCACGTAACGATCTAGCCTCTTTTCGGTCCTTCAGTGATAGATTACTTACAACTGATTCAAATTTAACAGCTTCCTTAATTGTTACTTGTCTTGTTTTCTGAAGAGAAACTTTTCCAGTCCCAACATTGTTCTCCTTATCATTTGTATACTGATAGATAATATTTGTAGTTGCATCAAGACTACCACCATCCTCGGTTTCTGAATGAAAGTTCAGGTTATCAAAAGTACACTGCGCAAATTGACCATGAACAACATTGGATGGAATAAAAATACCTTCTCTTTCTTCCCATTCAGTAAGCTCATTAGCTATGGTTGTCAGGTAACGTTGGGCACTGGCATAGCTAATGCTATTACCAAATCGGTTTAACATTGTTACAATATTTTTACTATGCATTTCTTTGAGAATATGCAGAGCAACTCCTACGTGTTTAGGTATAACCTGTGTACCAAGATACCCAATAATGTCCTGGGCTAGGTTTAACACATTCTCTTTGTCATTTTCCGGAAGATGAACCTTTCCATCATCGCCAAGGCTATCATCATTGTCAGTAATTAGCCATGCTATTAGATTGTACAAATCTACTGGAACCTGGCGAGAGGCTGTTTCATGAGATATCTCTATTTCTCTATCTTCAGCAGCATGCATTCGTTTTGCAATTGTTTTGACCTCTCTGTTCGCTAGTACTTTGCCAAAGGATATGATGTACTCGAAATGTTTTTGAGGAGATTAAGATCAACATCATCCCCCTCACAATATAGCTGGTATTCATCTAATTCAATTTGCAGGTCAACTATCTGGTCACACAATTCTTTCACGGTCAGAGAAGATACACAAACTAAATTACCGGTACCCTTTAACGCAACAAACTGAATATCAATACCAAAATGGTTTAATAGTCGTTTCATTAATCTCTCTGTTCTATAGGTTCCTTTTGTAGCTATGTCATGTTTAGACACTAGTTCATTATATCTCTTCGAAAGTTGGCCCAAGGAGTACACGTTTTTCTCATTCATGAGTCTTTGGGATAGCTCTAAGACAAGTTCCAAAAATGCAGTATCATACTCAGTCAAGTTTGCGGTATTGAGACCTTCCTCTTTGCTACTTGCACATGTGTTCATAAACCTATTCATGCACCTAATGTGATAACGAAAATCATTAGCTGGCAGGTCTAAGCAGTTATCCCCATGACCCATAATTTTTAAAAGCACATCTTTTATCCTGGAGTTCCTTTGCTTTATCGTGAATTGATTTCTGTCTTTCAAATGAGGTAACGGGAATCAGCACCCTGTCACCTTTTCCATCCCGGCCTTTTTCACACAAGAAACACAAAGATTTAAAGTCAATCGTTGCTGTTCTACTTGTTTGATCAGCTGCGGTAGATGTTGTTCCTGCCGAATAATTTTCATTTCGTGACCGTTTTGCCTCCAAATTCTTTTTGTGTGTATAATCGCTCTGACAGCTTTTGTGAATTTGAGGTTTCTTTGCAAGAAACACATCTACGTCTTGCATGTCTTTCCACAGTCTATCATAAATATTGTCTTTTCTTGTTTCTACTGCACTTTTAAATGTACTGAAGCCACGTAATATTAAGTTGAACAAAGGTCCACACTCAACAGTTGTGGTTTGGCAAATCAAACATTTTGAATAATCTGTTTCGATTGGAAGAGAGCTGGCCCGTTTTCTTTTTAGGAGAATTTACAAACCCCTTTTAGACCTGTCCTAGTATGCTATATTAGTTAATGGCTGAAATAAATGGATTATTATACACATTTTATTTGACTTAAATAGATATGTCAAAAACTAATGTTTTTAGATATTTTTCCAAAACATAACTTAGAAATATGTCTACAGGACGCCATTTATTCTATATGAGCCTTGACACCCCTTTCCTAAAAACATCACAGGGACCTAAGGAGTTGATTGAAACAGTATTTTAGTGAAAAAACTTAGGATACGGTATATTAATAGGCACTTCTTTGATGAAAGTCCAGGATTTCTGGCATACCACAACCTTCCCAACCTTTTGACTTCTAGTGACGTCTATCCACCTTGAGGTTCATCCAATCAGAATCTACTCTGCTTATTGTTTTAGCCTACATCCATACCAAAAGAATGAGTGGTAATTTGTTGCAGTAGAGTCTTAATTGTCATGATATACTAGATTTAGTTTCCCCTACCCAGGAATTGGGCGGCTGGTGTCGTCACAGCCTATCATAAAAAAACGGTGTCTACCGAATTTGCGTAATACATTCAAAGTGTCCAAATTCACTTTTCAGATGTCCAAGACGCCTATAGACATAATCCAAGTGTCAAAGATTTTATAGCAGGGGTGTCACATCAAAACCCTTATTTTGCACATTTTCTGGTTGTGGATCCCAGACTATGCACTACCCTTGGCCGATCTGCACTCTCGAGACCGCGGCCCCGTCCCTCCCGCGGCACGCCATTGCCGGCCGCCCCCACCACCGCCCCCCCCCAAGGTGGGGGCGCCCTCTTCACACAGCTCCACGGGGGGCCCCTTCACACAGCCGCCGCGCGCCGGATGGGATAACCATCACAGCACACGGCGGCCCACCCGGTGACGTCATCACATGGCCCCCCACGCCCCGGGTGGGCTAACCACTGCCACCACAGCACCCGGTGGCATCATCTGTGACATCATCACAGCCACCGCCTCCCCGGGTGCTCCTGCCACCCCTGACGTCGCCGGCCAACCGTTGCCGCCCCCCCCCCCACCACCTCTCCTGACAGCTCCTGACAGCAACAGTCTGACACCGGTTCACCTGCTGGTGTCATTTGATAGATGGACCTACATGACTGACACTTTGACACCGACCCACCTGCTGATATCCTCCTGGTCGCTGGACCAAGCCGAGTCCCTCTCGCTGATACCATGGCCCAGGGCACCTGGACCTCGGGGGCGGTACACGCGTACCTCGCTGCCTCTCCCCCATGGCCGCCCCTTGAGCCCTTTCCTCTGTTTTGGTGGAGGGCTCTTCAGGGCTTCCTCCCCCTGAACACTGACATGACTTCACTTGCATTGTTTAGGTAGCCTTACCTTGTGTAGTTAGCTTATTACTATTCCTTTTTACCTGCTACTGTACTTTACCAGCTGCACTTTGTTGTTCTCGCATCAATAAAGTGCTCTTATTCCACCCTTGCCTTTGTCTTCCTCCTTCGCTGCGGATCGATCGTAATGCTTGCATTGTGTTTGATTCACGGTGAAGGAGGAGTGCCCCCCCTCCTCTCTCCACTCCTCCTGCCTCCCTCACCTCTGACCATTGGGGTTATGTAATACCCCCCTCTCTCCCAGCCCTTATAACCCGGGCCTGTTGCTGCATCCAGCCACTCCGCCTCCAGCCTCCTCCAGTAGCGCTCCCCTGCATTATACTGACTCTGAGTTCGATTCCCTGAATGCGAATCATGGGCTGGCAGACATCAAGGCAGCGAGGGGAAGTAGGTGGTGGAAATTGTATATTTATAATCCTCGCAATCATCGACAGAGTCCTAGAAAGCCTGTCTGCCGTATGCATTTATTTCCTCTCAATCATAGCATGGAAAGAGTGGCCTTGATGAAACTGATTACCCCTCACCGTTTTATTAAATATGCACCAAAAAACATAAACATCGCCCAACAGCATGTATTCCTATTATTATCATCTGAGTATTTGGTGAATGTGTTTATGGATGTCCAAGTAGTTGTGGAAGAACTAACTATCTTACACTGTATGAGGAAAGTTAACGACGTGGCAACCCTGCTGTCGAGAAAACTCACAATTTAAATGTAACTCACTATTTAGAAGATGTCATGAAAGGCAACCATCGCAGATATTCCCAGAGAATGTGATCATTTTTGGAAGTGAATATTCTTACTAAAATATTCTATTTAAGAAATCTTGTTAAAGTATTACCGTACTACCTATTTCCTATAGTAGTCACAAATAAGTCAGATCCTTTGTTGATTTGGGAAGTGAAAGAAAAGGTTCCTAAAAGAATGAGATATCTGGATTTTCAATCATCTATGGCTTTGATATTGCGATTTCTCACTGAGTATGATCATTATGATGTTATGATTCATATCGTTGTTATGATTGATATGATCATTACGATCACTATGGTAGCTATCATCAGAATGATCGTTATGATCGCTATGATCGCTATGATTGCTATGCTCGTTACGGTTGCCAGCTGTCAGCAGGCAGAAGTCAGCTGTCGGCAGGCAGTCAGCGCAATCAGCTGTCAACATGGGGAGTAGCGGGGTTGTTGAATACTGCATGGCCCAGCTGACTGACCACCGTATTCAAAGTGCCCCCAGGGTGGGGTCAATCCATACCACGCTCTATAATGCATGACCCACAGCCTGCACCGTTGAACAAACAAAAAGACAACCCATGGACTATTCATTAACAAATCACCACACAAACCGTTATTTATTCTCGATGGAATCCCTCCTTGACAACCGTTGCTCTCCGTACCTGACCAGACGGGATGGCTGAATGAGTTAGAGCGCCCATCTCCCTAGATGAAAGATTCACCCCGTACATCCAG
Source organism: Branchipolynoe longqiensis (assembly GCA_030323885.1). Taxonomy (NCBI): domain Eukaryota; kingdom Metazoa; phylum Annelida; class Polychaeta; order Phyllodocida; family Polynoidae; genus Branchipolynoe; species Branchipolynoe longqiensis. Next base: position 9,497,051 of record CM059195.1, on the reverse strand, counting down.
TACAGGGGTGAACGACAACGTAGTGTAAATACCGGCGAAAATAGCTTTAGTATGGAACAGGAAGTAGAAACTCTGGCTCCAGTATCAAATGGCTACCCATATCGGCACAGAGTTGGTGAAATGGGAGAGAATGCAAAAAGACAAGATGGCGACCATAGAACGCTGTCGATTTCACTTTTAAATCTTATTAAACTAGATATTTTATTATATGTTTCAACTCAAAGGTAGCGGGAAAATATGAAGACATATATAAAGAATATATTTTGCTTCTTAAACTACAAATTTATTCCCTCAATTAATTTCCCCAGCATGTCAACATTCTTTGCCCGTTTTTCTAATATGTTGGTTTTCACCCCTGTACTGTAAGTATGGGGTGAATCTTTTATCTACCGTCTCCCGTGCTGGTAGATCATGGGGTCGTGGGTTTGAGCCCTGGTCGAGTCAAAACAATGACTTAAAAATTGATACTTGTCACTTCCTAGCCTGGCACTTGGCATTATTAGGATAGGACAAGGTCTGGTTAGCTCAGTGTCAGGATAATGTCATTGAGTCGGATATCGGGTCATGGTGCCGGTGGCCTGGTTCCCAGTGGGACAGCACTGTAAAGTCACCATGAGTGTGCACTGTCACAAGTCGGTATCCATCTTGATATGACCTTAGATGTTGCTAGGATCTAAAACAACAAACAAACAAAAAGCTCTCAGTACCCATCCTATAGTGGTGTCCAAATAGAAGCATTAGAGGAATGAATGGGCTTGCTCTGTGTGAACTTGTACCGGCTGTTTTAATAAAGAAATACGCATTTATGTGATGTCTGTCGCACTATGCGAGTATAAAGGCGTGGATGGGGAATTAGTTCCTTGTTATTATTACTTCACTAACAGTGGTACTGCCTCCTTCATGTGTCATGACTAGTGGCGCCACCTCCGGCGCTTCGGTACCTGTATACCCGGAAAACATCACGAGCGCCGGAGGATTTGTTCTTGCCTTTTGGAGCAAGGTCTGTGGGTGATCCATTACTTGAGTTAATGAGTCCGTAGAGAATTGGCTAGTCTGCGGGCATCTGCTTTACGTATTGACTTTACATGACCACACACTTTGGGGGGTGGGCAGGGACAAGTGGGGAGGGGGGAATATCCCCTACCCCCTCTCTTTGAGAATATCAAAGAATTAAGAACACTGCTATTAAAGCAGCCTAATCAGGTGAAGGCATAGCATTTTCTAAGCGAAAGCCCTTCCTGAGATTTGAGTGATTTGCTTATCACATGCCATGCTGCTGTGCTAAAAGGAAACCGGTCGCCAAACCCCAAGTCCAGTGTTGTGTGCGCACAAATACATTAATGGTATATGTCTGCACCTCCAATATAATTGAAGTTAAAGTTGCATAGTCCGATGGTTTTGAGTTTCTGTTATTTTTCTGAGATAAATATATTGGATTGATGGCTATTCCGGAATATCATATCCAGATATGCTTTTTAATTAGAACATAATGGGTTGAAATTATAAGTTTGTGGTATATTTATCCAGTGATTATACAAGCATGGTGTGCATAGAGTATGATTGTTCATAACATATTTTAATCATATTTTAAGACTGATCTACCTTACTTTTGTTTGAAGTACCCTATATTTTAAATGGCCAACTTTTGATATATTTAAAGTGTAAACATGTCAAATTAGTTCTGACACCATAGGCTTCTGCAGTAACAGGTTCTATTAAATTGGTTCAGTATTCCCTTCTATATGGAAAGAAATGCTCAATAAGTGCATCAGTATCTAACTTAGATATGTAGATCAACATCTAGATAATTGCTTTGGTTTTGAAAATTTGATGCCGGAAGACTAGTCCTTTTGTGCTAACAAAAGAATTTATTCAGCAGAAAATAAACATATTAACTGAAAAACAAAGACAACATTAAATTCAATTAAAAGCACCGTAAATTATAGCACTCAACCAACTGTCTTTAAGGTCAGAAAAAACAACAACACTGAACTGGAACTTTCAGAAAATAGCATGACCATGCCGTATTTGAATTATTGTGGTATTTTTTCATTCGACTTATAAAGTTGATACTTGTCACTTCCTAGCCTGGCACTCGGCATTAATAGGATAGGGCCAGGACTGGTTAGCTCAGTGTCACAAGTCGGTACCCGTCCTGATATGACCTTAGATGTTGCCAGGACGTAAAACTCCAACAAACGAACAAACAAACCATCTTCAGCCTTGTGTACTAAACGTGAACTGCTTGGTTTGTAACTGTAGAATTCTGGGAAGGATTCGGTCTTGCGATGAAACTGAGACTCTTGTGAAAAGGAGGACGAGAAGCAGTGGCCAAATTAGTAGAGCACAGGCTTTCCATACGGAAAGGTCATGAATTCTAAACCCAGCAAAGTAATATACTTTAACTGTTTACCATGACGCTTGGCATTACTCGGTTAAGGACCGAACTGGTTGTCTATGTGTAGTAGAGAAATAACTGACTAACGAATGTCACGTGCAAATAGCCTACTCATGCGATCCCTATTGAAAAGAGAGACAAACAGGAGGTTAACACTTTGTTATACAGGAGTGATTGCAGGGATGACGTGGTGCGACGCTAGGTGGCGTGGGAGAAGCACCCAGCGGTTAGAGGGTGGGTGGCTGAAATCTGGGCCAGGTGCGGTGGGTGGCTGTTAATTTGGGTCAAGTGCCATGTTCAAGTTTGAGTGACGTGTCAGTACCGGGTAACTGGTAGTACCGTGAACGCCCGCTGGGGACGTGGTAGAGGCACCCAGCGGTTGGAGGGCAGTTGGCTGAAATCTGGGCCATGTGCCGTGTCCAAGTCTGAGTGAAGTGTCAGCACAGGCTAACTGGTAGTACCGTGAACGCCCGCTGGGGGCGCCACTGGGTGTCCCCTTATCTGTGAAAGACCCGCGTAGTGCCCAGTGTGCGGCAATATTCAACTCAGACGGGCCCGGCCCGGCACAGAGTGGCGCGGGGTGGAGCTGTGACCCTGCAGGTGAAGGATATCGCCTCGGGAACCAATCAAACCGTGGGGATGAAAGGATTACCTCACCGGCTAGCCAATGGTCGTGCTGCATTCTGGTCACGTGGTCACAAGACAGTACTAAATCAAATGTGTGCCCTCTTCAACGTTATGTCATTAATTAAATCACTTCAATTGAATTACTTCTATTCCGGAATATCATATCCAGATATCCTTTTTAATAAGAACATAATGGGTTGAAATTATAAGTTTGTGGTATATTTATCCAGTGATTATACAAGCATGGTGTGCATAGAGTATGATTGTTCATAACATATTTGAATCATATGTTAAGCCTGATCTAGCTATCCACACTACCTGCATGTGTCCAGCTGTAGAGCATCACTCACTCTCAGGGATGTCTGCAATATGGCACGTGAATGTATAAATATATTAATGTTATATGACTATGCACCTTTAAGTGTTGCATTGCTGCACATGTTTGTCCAGCAGCAAGGCACTGGTCTTCCAACCGTAAGAGTTATGGTGCCTTTAAACTAATTATTTACGAAATGGTGATGAACAATATAAACATCTCACAAAAAACTAACATAACTACTAACAACTAAGATGACAAGGCTACTACCAGATTGAGACTATTGCTGTTCAGCGATGAAAACAGGGTCACATATTTAATAATATATGGATAAGTCACTATGCTTGCATAGTCGTCGTTATCTAATTAATATCAGTGCATGGACCATCATCCGCAAGCAACCCTATTTATCTTTACATAGCACCAGTGGTCACCAGTCCCTTAGATTGGGACAACTCCAAAATAGTAGGAGTTTCTACATGCCTTCCTTTGAGAATTACATTTTTTTTTTGGGTAAATATTTTATTCATCTGAATACTTATTTTGTCACTGCCGGGGCACTGGTCTTCCAGCCATTGGAGTGATCGCATTTGGTCTGTACATAGTGGAAGTGGAATGTGTTGCATTGTGTGCAGCGCAACCCATTCTGAACATAAAAAGAAAGTGGGGGAGCAGCCTATGCTGCATAGTGTACAGCATAGGTAGTCAACATAGTGCAAGGTATATGCATCAAGATAGAGTGTGCAATAATTTACACTAGTGGTTAAATCATATGCTGTGTTTGTATATCAGTTAGATTTGGTTTTAATAACGGTTAGTCTTTTAATAGTGCCATGTTGTGCATGTATAGTGGTTTATATTGTGTGCATTGCTGGTTGAAGATGTAGTTATTCAGTGGTGGCAATGGGTCTCGAGTAGTGGTGGTGGGTTTCGAGTCATTGAGTTATAATAGTTGTTTGTCAAATGTGGATGGGGGGGGGGGGGGGGGGAAGGGGCCCATGGGCAGGGGGGCGGACATGCAGGGAGAGAGCAGGCACGAGAGAGGGCGAAGTCAATGGGTCGTTCAGCAGGTCGTATTATATATTTGCAGTGCCAGGTTTTGGGCCTGAATAACCAGGTGAGCTCTGTATGCATTTTTAAAGGCAAGGATCGAACCCGCTTCTCTGGTTTTGGTTGGGAGTTCATTCCACATGACACTTCCTTTTTTTTTTTCTTTTTTTTTTGTTGGTCCATTAGTTGTTTAAGCAGGGGAAATTTCAGTCATAGACGACTGGTCTTCCTCATTCCACTGCTGGTCGATAGAAAGCCCGAGCCTACACTTTTACCGACCCAAGGGATTTTTAACCTCCCACACCACATAGACATGGTATGAGAGCAACCGGCCTTTGATGACGCTGTAAGTTATACACAGTGGTGGAAATCCAAATTGGCAGAGCTGGGGGCACGGGGAATCGAACCGCCGACCCTCAGAGTAGGAGTCTGATCTAGAAAAACGTCAGACACTCTAACCACTCCGCCACAGAGAACGTAAATCGGAGCTCTGATTAACTTATTTGTATTAGGGTTGGGCACCCAGAGCAGAGTCGATGTCCCCCTTCTTGTTACCCTGGTTGTGCGATCTATGTATTTGTCATCACTTGCACATTTATACATCAACGTCATTAGGTGTATGTTCCTACGTACATCCAGAGTGTCCAGCCCTGCTCTGCTATGCATTTCAACCACACTTAGTATCTTGCCTTGGAATACTGTTCTGACGCCTCTGTTTTGCATTCTTTGTAATTTGGTCTCTTGCTGCTTCGTTAGTAATCCATAGATGATATCATTGTAGTCTATAATTGGTAATATTGTTGACTTGTACAGCTGCAGTGCAGTATTCTCACTTACATAGGTCCTTATTTTTCTGAATGTGTTCATTTTTAGTGCCAGTGTTTGGTTAAGTCTTGCCAGCTGTTGGGTACCACTTAGAGTCGCGTCAAGAGTTGTGCCTAGGTACTTATAGGAGTTCACTTCACGGAGCACTAAGCTACCCATCTGCAGTTGTATTGACCGGGCCCTTGCCTTCCTCACTTTGGTTCCATAGATTATGTACTCAGTTTTAGTGCCATTTAGTGTTAGTTTATTCTCATGGCACCATGTGTTCACTCCATCCAGCACCATTCCAGCCTCGGCTATGGCAAGGTCATTGTTATGTATTGTTAGTGCTGCATCATCGGCAAATAATGTGAAAGATGCTTTGTTGGAAACTAGAGGTTGGTCATTTATAAATATTAGAAACAGTAGGGGTCCCAGAGTGGAACCCTGAGGAACTCCTGTTTTTATTTCTCGAGTGGTCGAGTTGGTATCACATAGTTTTGTGTATTGTTTTCTATTGCTGAGATAATTTGTGAGGAAGCTATGTGCTCTATTGCCTAGTCCAGCTCGTTCTATTTTATGCATGAGGATTTTGTGGTCGATCGTATCAAATGCCTTCTTGAAATAAAGGAAGACTGCGGTAGTAAGATCACCCTTTTCTATGTTTGACAGAAGTTCATCCAGTAGAGAGGCCAGTGCCCCGGTGGTGGACCTATTTTTCCTGAAGCCATTTTGCTGGTAGGTCAAATAGTTAGAGGACTCAAGGAATGTGTTAATTTGGTCATGTATTATTTGTTCCATGATCTTGCCAGGCAGTGGGAGGATCGATATTGGGCGTAGTTTGCTACAGGTTTGTGGGATGTTGACTTTAGGTATGGGCGTCGCTGTGGCTACTTTCCAGTCATCAGGGAAGATGCCTGTGCTGATTATTAGGTTATATAAATGTGTAAATCCTGCGCTCAGTATTGTGATCACGCTTTTTATCAAAGTGGTACTGATGTCCTTCATTCCTGATGATTTGTAGATCGATATTGTATTAGTTCTATCAAGGATTTTGTCCTGAATGGTTTCCAGGAGGTCATACTTTTCTTTATTTAGTTTGGCATGAAAGGTTTTGTGTTGATCATCCTTCTGTTTGAATGTATTGGCTAGTTTCTCACCTATATCTATGAAATAGTTATTGATTTCCTCTGCTAATAATTCATCTGGGATTTTAATACCAGTCTCTTCACTTGCAAGGCCGCTGATTCTTGTCTCATTTGTAGGTTCGATTTCGTTTATTTCATACCAACATTTTCTAGCATTTTGTTTAAATTTGTCTATCTGGACTTGATAATACATTGCTTTGGCTTTCCTTACTTCACTCCTAGCCTTTCTGACCATACATTTAGCTATAAATTCATCCCCTGGATCTTTTGTTTTCTCAAACTTTTGGATAAAGTAATCTCTATCTTTTTGAAGCTCTAGTAGTTTGTCATTAAGGTAACCTCCCAGTGCCTGTCAGCTGCAATAGTGATTGTTGTGTTTAGCACATCCCAACATAGGTTGGGGTCCCTCATATCCAGAAATTCGGCACTGTTTATTTCTTTGAGTGTGCCAGCCAATTCATTAAAATTGCAGTTCTTATAAGAGCCCAGTGGGTGGTGATTCTTTTTTCATTTCTTATTTTTGTCTTAATTATAAATATTGGTTTGTGGTCGCTTATGTTATAGTTAAGGACTCCAGCCTTTGTACAATGTTTGATATTGGTAAGTGCCAGGTCTATTGTTTTGCTAATGGTTTAATGGTAGTTACCCTGGTTGGCTGCTGGATCATTTGTTGCAACTCATGTTCAGCTGCAAGTTGCTTTATTATCCCTCCCATCATAGGCCTCTTACTATTATATTCTTCATTGAAGTCGCCAATGAGGAGTATCTCATATTTATCGATATTGGCTATATTATTCAAAGAGTTACTTATTTGCCCAATTCCCTCATTTAGGTTGCCATTTTGGGGTCTATACACATTGCCGATGAGTATTAGTTTTGTATGGGGTCTGTTGACTACAGCCTACTGTACCTCAATATTGCTATTTGATAGGTTATGCTCAGCATGTTTACCTGCATCAACATGGAGACCTTGCTTAAAGTAAATACCTAGTCCACCCCCCGCTTTGGTCTGCCCACTGAGTTGCTTTGTTTTTCTATCAGCCCTTATAAATTGGTAACCTGGTATAGATGTGAGTCTGTCTTCGACTGTTCTATTGAGCCATGTTTCTGATTATAGTAAAAACATCAAAACCAGACCTGAGTAGGTCGGCTCTTAGCTGGTTGATCTTATGTGTGAGGCTACGTACGTTTAGGTGGCCAATCTTGAGTCCTGGCAGGCCCTTCAGATCTGTTAAAGGAAGCGCGCCCAGATGACACGGTCCCAAGGGCCCCAGGCCCCCATCAGTCTGCCCCCCTCCCTGAAAATACGGTCCGCCGCCTCATCTTTAGTTCAGCAAACTGCCCCCAGGTGGGGCAGGAAGGGCTCACCACATACACACACACTCCACCTCCCACCTCCAGCCTGACACCTGGCTTTAGCAGGTCCTGCAAATACTCACACACACAGCCACAACCCCCATGCAGTGTCACCTGTGTGATAACAATACTGGCACCTGTAAATCATACCATAACAGGCACACAGAACTTAATTCTTGAGTTAATTATTGTACCCATTCTGTGGCATTCTTCACAGACTATTGGTCTGGGTGAAGAAACCACAGTCTGCAGCAACTGTATATGCTGGCCATAGTTGCAGCATTTACCTCCCTTCATACAATATATAATACCAACAGACTTCAATCCAGTAATACATGTAAATATACCAATACAGTAATAATTTTCCAGAGTTCTTATCTCCAGTGGTTATATTTGATGTAGAACCTTAGAACAATTTGATATTAATTATCACTTCACTTAATATACATAATCTACCATAGTTTCACAACTTGGTTTGAATATTATGCATATGTATTTACCAAGATGATAGAATGAATTAGGTATTATTAGAGAGGTCTTATAGTGGTACTTATATAATTGGAATATTATTATAATAACTTTATAGAAATAACTGGATGATTTAAATATGATTAAAACAGTTTTCTTAATGCTTCACATGACTTTTCTGAAAAGCAGATATTTTAGCATTTATTTAAACTATTATTTATTTATGAACCAGACCTAAACAGTCGGAATATTTTACAACATGCTTAATAAGGGCACTCGTACCTATGTTAGTATCAAATCTAGCATATTGCTTTGGTTTTGAAAATGTGATGCATTCATCAGACTATGCAGCTTTAATTAATACGTTGACAATAAATAAATAAATAAATATCGGATCATGGTGCTGGCAGCCTGATTTCTCAGTGTGGCAGCACTATAAAGTTGCCATGAGTGCGCACTGTCACAAGTTAGTACCCATTCTGAGTGCGCACTGTCACAAGTCAGTACCCAGGTAGAGATTGTCTTTTGTGCCACATATAAAGTACCTAAAAACAAGATGCCTGAAAGCGCCAGATATTCTGAGGCTGCTGTCCAGCTCAGAGTGGGGAGCGGACAGAGATGTTCTGCTCTCCGTATACAGAACCTTGGTCCGTCACGACTGGATTACAGCAGCATAGTATACGGTTCCGCAAGGAAATCATATATTGGGCTGCTAGACATGATCCACCACCAGGGACTCTCAAATATATCCACAATTAAAGTAGTTTAATCCGGTGGTTTTGCGCTTCTACCCAATTCTTTCGATAAATTTGAAGTAACTGACATCTTAATCGGTTAACTTTGGATATATTTGAAAGTGTAAACATGATAAATTAATTGTTAGTATGCTGGACATGAGGGACTTCAGCAGGGACGTGGGTTAGTGTTTTGATTATGAAAAGACTGCTTTTATCGTCTTATGCAGACAAATTGGCCTGGTGCTCCCAGCGGTGAAAACAAGAAATTAATGCTAACACACCTCTCCGTTATGGGCATCGTATATAAATTCATCACAATAAAACACACACAACAACAACAAGCAAAAAACCCTGTAATTGGTGCTTGGTAATGGCGTTGCATGAGGTGGTAAATGGGCATTCACCCAGAGGCAAGGGGCGAGGAGGGGCGGGAAGGGGCGTGTACATCAGCTGGCAACGGTCCATGGGGTGTTAATGATGCCAACACCTAAGAATGTGCGCATAACAGCTTTATAGTGCTGCCTCTTCAGTGAGATAGTATAACCATGGTAGGTATGTCTCAATGGGGTTTCGGTGGGTGGCTCGGTACTACTTTTTGCGGTATTATCTACGATATATCATGGCGAAAAGTGCTCCTATGAAGATTGTGTGAGGTTGGTTGGTTGGTTGTTGGAGTGTTACGTCCTACCAACATATAAGGTCATATCAGGACCGGACTGTGTGAAGTAGTGAGCGAGGGACCAGGTTGAGAGTGTGATTGGGAGGCGATGGGGAATGGATTCTGACTTGTTGGTATCTGTGTTACTGTTAGAGTGACTGAGCACCTCATGCTCACACAGACCAGTGCTTGCTCTTACTCTGTATTCTACAGTCTTTGATCCGGTCGCGTATGGGTAGCTAGGAGACGCTGTCCTCCCGCGCGTCTCCGGTTTCCTTGTTAGCTTCCGGTAAAAAGGAAAGTTGGCTTCCGTCCAGCTCTCGGCGGCACGTAAGTGTAATCATATCCTCAATCAAAAGGGCGAAAACTGCCATATTACGATTAGAAACCTCCGTGCGAATTATCAACGCAATCACACCGCATCCGCACGACTGCTACCATCGTGTGACGCAGAGGACAGGATAACGTTCGCGTACAGTGGGTCCATAATCACATGGCGTCCACATGACTGCTGCCGGTGTGTGACTCAGAGGACAGGACAACGTTCACGTACAGTTGGTCCATAATCATATGGCGTCCACACGACTGCTGCCGGCGTGTGACTCAGAGGGTGGGATAACTTTCATGTACAGTGGGTTCATAATCACACGGTGTCCACACAATTGCTGCTGCCGTGTGACGCAGAGGGCGGGATAACGTTCACGTACAGTGGGTCCATAATCACATGGCGTCCACATGACTGCTGCCATCGTATGATGCAGAGGGCGGGATAACGTTCATGTACAGTGGGTCCATAATTAAATGGTGTCCACATGACTGCTGACGTTGTGTGACGCAGAGGGTGGGATAACGTACACGTACACAGGGTCCATTTGGCAACCAGTGTGTAGATTGTATGGGATCCTGGTCATGGAACCAATCTTGTCGTGGGGAGGGGTGGGGGTTGTTGTTAATGAAGGGAAACATTGCTCCTAGAGTTGAACTCGAACCCACACTTTTGCCATTCCGGGGTTAGTACCTTAACCATTAGGCTGTCTAGGATCCTTGGTACAATCAACCTACCCACGTGTACCTGTGCATGTGGTAATTCTCCTGGGAAGGTGAGTGCACCCTGCTGCATTTACTCAAATAATGGATTATATTGAACATAATAGTGATGCTTATATGTCGATCAAGTGAAGAACAATTGTTGCACATTAATTGTCTTCCTGTAAATATTGCATCTGTTCCTGACATGGCGCACAATGTACACCACTCACTCAATACAATACAAATTATCGAGTTCGGTTGATAAGTTTTGTTTGCTTTTTTTTTAAATGTCACACTAGTACGTTAGCTGTCAACATTTGCACAGGCGTGCAAAGCGTGTGAGAGGGGGAGAGGGGCTCACAGTAAAGTATGGCTTTCATCATTTAATCAAATGTTGATGTTTTTCTGCTATTTAAATCAAGATCATTGGTAAAATAAAATGAATACAGTTAAAATAGGGGGGAAATTCAAAAGTCATTGGTGTATGCAACTTTACGCATGGGAATTGTGGGTTGTGAACAATTGGACTTCCTCACTCCACTGCACCTTGTCTTATCCTAGTACAGTATAACCATGTTAAACCAAACTTGAAGGCACTCTAGAAATTTGTTTGGATTAACCGATCATTTGTTTAACCGAGCTTTGGGTTCGACTTTGACTTGGCTTTGGCAAAAACGAGGGCGCATTATGAATGTATTATACAATGTATGTGGACACTTTGATTATTGTTTTTTATGTATATTCTTCTTCTTCTTGAAGATGTATACTGCCTATCATGGATAAGTCTGAATAGACTTGTTTTCACCATTATACAGTTTGTCGATAGAAAGCCGAGCCTACACTTTTACCGATCCAAGGGATTGTTAACCTCTCACACCACATAGACATGGTATGAGATCAACTGGCCTTTGATGTCGCTGTAAGTTATACACAGTGGTGGAAATCCAAATTGGCAGAGGTGGGGGCACAGGGAATCGAACCACTGACCTTCAGATTAGGAGTCCGACCTAGAAAAAAAGTCAGACACTCTAACCACTCCGCCACAGAGAACACCACATTATGTATATACAGTATAACCCAGTTAAACCAAGTTCAGTTAAACCAAATGATCGGTTATTCCAAAATTATTTTGGGGGCCTTGCAAAATACTACCATTTATCATATAAAAAAAAGTCTCAGATGACCTTATAACCACATGAAAGTTTGGTTTAACCATACCGGAATTGGCCTGGGGCCCGACAATTTTGTTTGGATTCACCGATAGTTTGGATTAACCGACTTTGGTTTAACCAACTTTTTTATAGGATAAATGGTAGTATTTTGCCAGGCCGCTGAAAAAAGTTTGGACAAACCGATTGTTTGGTTTAACCGAGCTTGGTTTAACGGGGTTGTACTGTATTACTAATGCTGAATGCCTGGCTGGGTACTGACGGGCATAAATTATAAAGTTATTTGTTTGACTTGGCTCCCATGACTTGAATCCCAGGACTTACGAAAACAGGAGCCGACGACTCAACTCATTTGGCCACCCAGTGTGGGTGTGTAGCAAACATACATTACAATGTGTACAGCTTACTACACACCCAGTGTGTGTGTGTAGTAAAGTGTATGCATGCATATATTACAATGTGTACAGTTTACTACACACCCAGGGTGGGTGTGTAGTAAACTACACAAACATACATTACAATGTGTACAGTTTACTACACACCCAGTGTGGGTGTGTAGTATACTGTACACAAACATACATTACAATGTGTACAGTTTACTACACACCCAGTGTTTGTGTGTAGTAAACTGTACACAAACATACATTACAATGTGTACAGTTTACTACACACCCAATGGGTGTGTAGTAAACTGTACACATACATACATTACAATGTGTACAGTTTACTACACACCCAGTGTGTGTGTAGTAAACTGTACACAAACATACATTACAATGTGTACAGTTTACTACACACCCAGTGTGTGTGTAGTAAACTGTACACATACATACATTACAATGTGTACAGTTTACTACACACCCAGTGTGGGTGTGTAGTATACTGTACACAAACATACATTACAATGTGTACAGTTTACTACACACCCACACTGGGTGTGTAGTAAACTACACAAACATACATTACAATGTGTACAGTTTACTACACACCCAGTGTTTGTGTGTAGTAAACTGTACACATACATACATTACAATGTGTACAGTTTCCTACACACCCAGTGTTTGTGTGTAGTAAACTGTACACATACATACATTACAATGTGTACAGTTTACTACACACCCAATGGGTTGTAGTAAACTTACACATACATACATTACAATGTGTACAGTTTACTACACACCCAGTGTGTGTGTAGTAAACTGACACAAACATACATTACAATGTGTACAGTTTACTACACACCCAGTGTGTGTGTAGTAAACTGTACACATACATACATTACAATGTGTACAGTTTACTACACACCCAGTGTGTGTGTAGTAAACTGTACCAAACTACATTACAATGTGTACAGTTTACTACACACCCAGTGTGAACCCAGTGTGTAGTAACTGTACACAAACATACATTACAATGTGTACAGTTTACTACACACCCAGTGGTGTGTAGTAAACTGTACACATACATACATTACAATGTGTACAGTTTACTACACACCCAGTGTGGGGTTGTAGTAAACTGTACACAAACATACATTACAATGTGTACAGTTTACTACACACCCAGTGTGTGTGTAGTAAACTGTACACATCATACATTACAATGTGTACAGTTTACTACACACCCAGTGTGTGTGTGTAGTAAACTGACACAAACATACATTACAATGTGTACAGTTTACTACACACCCAGTGTGGTGTGTAGTAAACTGTACACATACATACATTACAATGTGTACAGTTTACTACACCCCAGTGTGGGTGTGTAGTAAACACACAAAATACATTACAATGTGTACAGTTTACTACACACCCAGTGTGGGTGTGTAACTACACAAACATACATTACAATGTGTACATTTACTACACACCCAGTGTGTGTGTAGTAAACTGTACACATACATATATTACAATTTGTACAGTTTACTACACACCCAGTGTGGGTGTGTAGTAAACTGTACACATACATACATTACAATGTGTACAGTTTACTACACACCCAGTGTGGGTGTGTAGTAAACTGTACACAAACATACATTACAATGTGTACAGTTTACTACACACCCAGTGTGGGTGTGTAGTAAACTGTACACAAACATACATTACAATGTGTACAGTTTACTACACACCCAGTGTGGGTGTGTAGTAAACTGTACACAAACATACATTACAATGTGTACAGTTTACTACACACCCAGTGTGGGTGTGTAGTAAACTACACAAACATACATTACAATGTGTACAGTTTACTACACACCCAGTGTGTGTGTAGTAAACTGTACGCATACATATATTACAATTTGTACAGTTTACTACACACCCAGTGTGGGTGTGTAGTAAACTGTACACATACTTACATTACAATGTGTACAGTTTACTACACACCCAGTGTGGGTGTGTAGTAAACTGTACACAAACATACATTACAATGTGTACAGTTTACTACACACCCAGTGTGGGTGTGTAGTAAACTGTACACATACTTACATTACAATGGTACAGTTTACTACACACCCAGTGGTGTATAAACTGTACACAAACATACATTACAATGTGTACAGTTTACTACACACCCAGTGTGTGTGTAGTAAACTGTACACATACATACATTACAATGTGTACATTCTAACCCAGTGTGGGTGTGTAGTAAACTGTACACAAACATACATTACAATGTGTACAGTTTACTACACACCCAGTGTGGGTGTGTAGTAAACTGTACACAAACATACATTACAATGTGTACAGTTTACTACACACCCAGTGTGGGTGTGTAGTAAACTGTACACATACATACATTACAATGTGTACAGTTTACTACACACCCAGTGTGGGTGTGTAGTAAACTACACAAACATACATTACAATGTGTACAGTTTACTACACACCCAGTGTGGGTGTGTAGTAAACTACACATACATACATTACAATGTGTACTATTTTGAGAGGGAGTCTGGAAAAGAAGTACCCTTTGTACTACTTTGAAAATGTTGACAACTTTTGATGGCCCCTAAAATTATCGGTGGCCAGTTGAGTGGTAAATAATAATATGCCCACATTAGAGTTCTAAATCCCGGTAGTCTCTGTTAACAGTGTTTGTTATAGGTGCGGAATTCAGGCTTTTGCTTTTCTTCCATTTGTTTGTTTAAGCATTTAGAGTTTTCATGTTTCCTTTGTTCAATTCATTGATTAAGCGTTGTTAAATTTCAATTACGGACTATTTATAGTTCTCATTCTTGTCCTCTCCAAATAATGCCAAGTATTAGTACTGCTTTCAATTTAGGCCGGTTTGGACAGCGAGCTATATCAGAAATGGAAAAGAAAGTAGTCCGGGATTCATTCAATTCTATTCAATCCAAAATAAAGTATTATAAGTTTGGTATTTTCTAACTGCTAATAAACATAATATTAGAGTAGTGTAATGAATAATACATGTTGTCTTTCCACCATTAAGGTTAGAGAACCTGATTATCGCGGATTGATATCGAACTAAACTTGGCTGTTAAGCGGTCTGCTCTAGTTTGATATCAGACGGGATGGCCGAATGAGTTAGAGCGTCCGTCTCCCGTGCTTGGTAGATCATGGGGTCCTGGGTTTGAACCTTGGTCGAGTCAAACCAATGACTTAAGAATTGATACTTGTTGCTTCCTAGCCAGGCACTCGGCATTATTAGGATAGGGCAAGGAGCAGTGGAATGAGGAAGACCAATCGTCCGCGATGGAAATTTCCCCTTCTTAAACAACTAATGTACAAACAAACAAACAAACAAATATGTGATGGCTGTGTCTTGCAACTTTGGAAAGTCATCTTCAGGTACATGTATGCATGCGCAAAACCTGCCTGGTTTGAACATGCCTTTCTCACGGTGGCTATAAATAGCACCCCGACCCGGTCTGTTTGCACCCTTTCATGTTGCAGTCAGGAAGCCACAAATCCCTCTACTGCATTCCCAACACAAATGGAATCCACACACTTCACACTGGGCCCCTTACTCCCAGCGGCAAATAGGCCTGCTCCCCGCCCACACCCCGCCCACACCCCGCCCACACCCCGCCCACATCCCACCCACAACCCGCCCACACCCCGCCCACACCCCGCCCACACCCCGCCCACACCCCGCCCACACCCCGCCCACAACCCGCCCACAACCCGCCCACAACCCCGTCCCACACCCCGCAACCACAGCCCACACCCCGCCCACACCCCGCCACACCCCCCCCACCCCGCCCACACCCCGCCCACACCCCACCACACACCCCCACCACAACCCCCCCACACCCCCCCGCCCACACCCCACCCACACACCCCCCCCCCCCACATCCCGCCCACACCCCCGCCCACACCCCGCCCACACCCCTCCACACCAGCCCACACCCCGCCCACAACCGGTTACTATCCCGCCCAAAAACCCCACCCACACCCCGCCCACACCCTACCCAACCCAGTCCATAACCCGTCCACACCCCTGCCCCACAACCACCACCCTCCAACACCCTGCCCATCCCGCCCACACCCCGCCCACATCCCACCCACAACCCGCCCACACCCCGCCCACAACCCGCCCACAACCCGCCCACACCCCGCCCACAACCCGCCCACACCCCGCCCACACCCCGCCCACACCCCGCCCACACCCCGCCCACACCCC
>CM059195.1:9420529-9480144 GCA_030323885.1 Branchipolynoe longqiensis | reverse complement strand
ACCTTCCCTTCCACCTCCCCTTCCACCTCCCCTTCCAGCTTCCCTTCCACCTCCCCTTCCACCTCCCCTTCCACCTCCCCTTCCACCTTCCCTTCCACCTCCCCTTCCACCTCCCCTTCCACCTCCCCTTCCACCTCCCCTTCCACCTTCCCTTCCACCTCCCCTTCCAGCTTCCCATCCACCTGCGCTTCCACCTGTCCTTCCACCTCCCCTTCGACCTCCCCTTCCAGCTTCCCTTCCACCTCCCCTTCCACCTCCCTCCACTTCCTTCCTTCCCTTCACTCCTTCCACCTCCCCTTCCACTTCCTTCCACCTTCCCTTCCACCTCCCCTTCCACCCTCCCCTTCCACCTTCCCTTCTTCCCTTCCACCTCCCCTTCCACCTCCCTTCAACCTCCCCTTCCACTTCCCTTCCACTCCCTTCCACCTTCCCTTCTTCTCCTTCCACCTCCCCTTCCACCTCCCCTGTCCCTTACCTTCCCTTCCACCTCCCCTTCCTCACCCTCTTCCTCTGCTTTCCTTCCCCAGTTCTTCATCCCCATCCACCTCCACTTCCACCTCCCCTTCCACCTTCCCTTCCACCTCCCCTTCCACCTCCCCTTCCAGCTTCCCTTCCACCTCCCCTTCCACCTCCCCTTCCACCTCCCCTTCCACCTTCCCTTCCACCTCCCCTTCCACCTCCCCTTCCACCTCCCCTTCCACCTCCCCTTCCACCTTCCCTTCCACCTCCCCTTCCAGCTTCCCATCCACCTGCGCTTCCACCTGTCCTTCCACCTCCCCTTCGACCTCCCCTTCCAGCTTCCCTTCCACCTCCCCTTCCACCTCCCCTTCCACCTTCCCTTCCAGCTTCCCGTCCACCTTCCACCTCCCTGCACCTCCCTTCACCTCCCTTCTCCTCCCCTTCACCTCCCTTCACCTCCCCTTCCACCTTCCCTTCCAGCTTCCCGTCCACCTTCCCGTCCACCTCTCCTTTCCCCTTCCGCTTCCATTCCATTTCACTTCCTCTCCACCTGTCTTTCCCCCCTCCCCTCTTCCTCCTCGACGTTCTCCCCTCTCTCCCTATCCTCATCCTCATCTCTTCTTCCCTAAACTCCTCCTCTTTCTCCTCCACTCCTTCAGTTCATTGTCCGCTTTCATCACCCTCTTTTCTCTCCAGTATATCCTCCATTCCTTTCGGCTCTTCCTTCTTATCTTCCTTTCTCCTCTTCTTTCCCTTCTTCCTTTCCGTATCCATCCTTCTCCGCCGTAATCTCCCCACCTTCCTTCTCTTTATCTGTGTCCTTCTCTTCTCCCCCCCCCCCCCCTTTCTCTTCCTCTTTTTCCTGCTATTTCTCTCTCTGCTCAAGCTCTTCCCATTCTCATTCCCATATTATTCGCCGTTGGTTAAATTATTGTTCTGAGCCTAGAAACAGAAAGAAAGCGGGAAACTAAAATAAGAAGGATCATTATATTGATTCTGGGAAGTGGCCTTTTAACAGACATTGTGAGTAGGCAAAGCCTCCCGAAATAGCTTCATAATGCGCAACCGTTATTTGGGTGGAGAATATGTTCTTTGGTTCCCGGATGTAGTTGCTCCTTTCCCCTCACTGGGATATAAGAGCCGTGCAGTTGAGTGGTATTTGTGGTGTTGTGTGCACACAAGTCGCTCACACCTCATGTATTGGGCCTCATAAGGGACTTGGCTTTAAAGTCTTGTTCTACAATACCAGTTAGCATGCACTAAGGTAGATCTGCCTCGTGTATGGCATCAGTCTGGATGTGGTAGGCCCTGTCACACTATACCATATTGCGTCAGCATATGCCAACATACCCTGTCATATGGCGGAATTTTGAACATGCTAAAAATATGACTTTTGCCAAACTTACCCATAACTTATCTCAGCATACACCAGTGGGCTTTAACGAATACTACTTATGCCAAACATACCCATAACGTACCCATAACTGGTCTCAGTGTACACCAGCGTACAGCAGTGTGTTGGCACAAAATCACATAAGTCAGCATACACTGACGCAATATGACCTCTTAATGTTTCTCTCTAACCACCTTAACTTCCATGAGATTTACTGTGGACCGGGCATCCTCTCCTCCCCATCTCCTATACACCTTGTCAGGTATATATTCATCTGGCAGAGAATAAACTCAACCCAAACCAATTCTTAGTCTTTCTTCCCATTTCGCGAACAAACTATTTATATGATATAGAATATTATAGGAACATAGAAATTCAGGAATAGCATTGGGGAAAGGCTTTGGCTCTCGCTATTTCTGCACAGACACATTCATTCCAGAGCAAATTCCAGTTGGACATGGGCTGGGATGGCTGGAGGACTCGTGCAATTTGCACAGGTTGATCATTATCATCTCAAATGAAAGGCTCTTTGGAGAAAACAGTCAAAGGGAAAGCCTCTCCCAATGGTATTCCTGTATTCAACTCCTTTAATTGAGCTTACAGTTACATAGTTCGATGGTTTGACTTTCTATGTTTTTTATGATACAAAGGGTTGATCCTTATAATCTCGAATGAAATGATCTTTGGAGAAAACAGCCAGAGCAAATGTCTCTCCCCGAATTGTATTCCTGCAATCCTCTTCCTTAATGGAGTTTACAGTTTTAGAGTCCGATGGTTTTGACCTTCTGTCTGTTTTTAGATGAAGATATTAGGTCGACCATTATTATCTATAATCTTTACGTGATTATAAAAGCATAATTTAAATACACATGGTACAGTAAATACAAGGACATGAGTTACAACACTTTAGGATTACGACTCTTTTGTAAATCATTATGAATGATCAATGGTTTGGTTTCTAGTGAACAGGAACGGTGGTTACTATTGGAGGGTATATACGCCGAATGCCTGGGTTGGCAGTGGCATGTATGCAATTTAAAACAAATTGTTTGACTCAGCGGGGATTCAAACACATGAATTCTTGACTAATTTGGCCAACCCACTCATATTTTGGTTTTGCGCTTATTTCGTTTTGGAAAAAACCCTCTTCATTTACATAAGCAGTTTGTCCATATTGACAATGGTTGGGTTTGTCCGAATTCACTGAAACTGTAAGGCCCAGTACCCGATTTTGTGTGACGATGATAACATTCAACCGTGCAAGTGGAGTCGATTTGTGGTAAACCTGATAGACACAAATTGCCTTTTTGATTTAGATCAGTGCCACCTTTCATGTCTGCCCACCCAGACAGAAAGATTAACTCAAATTATCAAAACGAATTTCCTCCAACAAATTAGATTAATCATCTAAGTTCTCGTTATGAATCTGGTTAATTTCAGTATTGGGTCATAGTCATACAAATAGTACTATTTTGCCTAACCGGTGAGTTCTCAACAAAGTAGGGCAAATCAACATTTTATCACAGAATATAACACTTGTTTAGCTTATATCAACATGTTATTACAAAAATAAGGTTATCTGCATAATAAACGCTCACTCACCTCCTTTCTCCCAGCACAGGCATTTTTATTATTGTGAAAATGTTGCAAACTTTGAACGGACCCAAAGAGTCTGAACTGTATTTTATATCTACATGCGATAATGGCAATTACACTTGTTTCTGTCTCATTAGTACTATGCTTATCTTGATGAATTCTGCTTCATCCTGTTATCACTTCTTTTGGATATCCTACTGAACCTACCCACCCCCAAACCTGTATCGCAATGTCGACGTGGGATTAAATGCGAATTGCTAATCGGAATGCGCAAACAAATTTAATGGAGCAAAACAGCGAACAAACAAACAAAAAAAGGCAAACCTTGCTCCTTTATTGGATTCTCGATTCCCTCAACCAAATATGACCAAATATTAATCCGTCGTTTCCAGATTAATTTGTTAATAAAGTTAGGAAAAATGTAAGATATTGGAATAGGGTTGAAGGAGAAAGATGCAATTGGAACTAACTATTGGGACATCTGTCATGGTTCTCACGCATTTCAGGGTGGGTCGATTCTTAATGTGAAATTCAGCATCGTGTCTCCCATTCCACACTTATGTTGATTGTGTCTGAATTGAGGACTGTATTAAGTTTCAGAAAATATTTCATAGAGAAGAAATGGAATGTGGGAACGCGGGTTAGTTCCAAATAGAAATATGCGCCTTATTATTGCATTGTTCCGGGATTCCCAAATTGCACAGTTAGACCATGTTGGATCGCTCAATCTGATCTGACAATACTTACTCTTAAATATATTAAACAAATGGCACTGGAAACATGAATGGGATGAGGACCCAAACAATAAAGTGCATATCATCACCCCGTACACTGACAAGCATACACAACATCATGCTGGGTGTTGGTGGGACCAAGTATTCGTCATTGAATGCCACGCCACCTTGGCCACTCTTGGCTAACTCATGCATTTTTATTCAAGGGAGAACCCCACCCACACCCACCAGCCCCGCAGGCAATCGTTGTCAGTGCTCATTAACACTGAACCATATTTGACCTGCGTGTGTAGATTCATGGTCCTGCACTGTTTAAATGTAAATAGCATGTGTCACCTCTTTACGGGTGGACACTCAACAATGCTTTGCCATGCTTTCACCTCAGATACCCCCAAACTTGACCATTCATTATTAATCTCATTCTAAATGAAATTAAACTAGCCTTGAGTGTTCGACGTAATATATATAGAGGGCATAATTAATTAAAGCGAATTTAAAGCAACAGAGAGTGAATATGTATTCCGGGGATGGGTCAGCCGAGTATATATAGTCGCAGTCGCGCGGTAACCCTTGTCGGGAGTCTATTCGCTGTAGGCCTGGGCGATTGGAGCGCCACCGCCGGGTGTTAAGCTAACTAAATGCTATGCTTGTTCATTACAGTTCAGTCAGAATTGTGCTTGTGTATGTAAGTCAAGAGAGAGATTTCAAAC
Organism: Branchipolynoe longqiensis; assembly: GCA_030323885.1. NCBI lineage: Eukaryota > Metazoa > Annelida > Polychaeta > Phyllodocida > Polynoidae > Branchipolynoe > Branchipolynoe longqiensis. The sequence goes on along the minus strand of CM059195.1, from coordinate 9,475,252 downwards.
ACAGCAAAAAACTCAAATCCAGCACAGTATAGCAACTCACAATTACAACTCAAATCCATCACAGTATAACAACTCACAATTACAACTCAAATCCAGCACAGTATAACAACTCACAATTACAACTAAAATCCAGCACAGTATAACAACTCACAATTACTCACTTCAGCATTGACGTGTGCCACCTGTTGCTAATAATCAGCTGTCGTTTATTTGTTTCCCACAATCGTCACCAGGTGACCGCAGAACCCGAATCCACGTCTATACCATTTATACAGGTGGGTTTCACTGAGCGCGTTCTCTCACACACCTTGTCTGCCCACGTGGTCATCGGAAGTGGTCGCCTTCCACACGCCTGCGCACTGGTTGTACTGAAATCACGTGTACATTTCACGGGCACCGAGTGCATAGAGACATGTGCATACTACCCACAACACCTCACATAGTGAAGTCTTTGACCACACAGCCTCCCACCAATGCTGATTCACACACATATTGCTTTTATTGAAGTGTACCCGCTCCCCCACCCGACCCTACCTTCACTTGTGTTTGGTGAGAACTCACAGAGATTGCCATTGTTCATTCTCGCTCTGTTTTCCGTCGCCAGGTTAAAAATTTGCGAAGCTCTTGTTATTTATAAGTTCTGCATAGGACAAAGCTGTTAATAGTGGAACTACTGCATTCTTCTTCTTGAAGATTTATACTGCCTATCACAGATAAGTCTGAATAGACTTGTTTCTACCATTAGACAGTTTGTAGATAGAAAGCCCGAGCCTACACTTTTACCGACACAAGGGATTTTTAAGCTCCCACACCACATAGACATGGTATGAGAACAACTGGACTTTGATGGTGCTGTAAGTTATACACAGCAGTGGAAATCCAAATTGGCAGAGGTAGCGGCATGGGGAATCCAACCACTGACCATCGGATTAGGAGTCTGACCTAGAAAAAAGTCAGACACTCTAACCACTACGCAACAGAGAACACCACAGGTGATATTCTATGCGTACATTATATGGTTTAGTGATACTAGTAGTAAAAACGTTTGTCTACCATATAGCCTAGAGAATATTGTATATACTGACCCTCTCATAGGTACCACATCAGATTAACTGTCTGACTAGTGTTTATAGGGTAGGCGTCAAATGTAGTGACCAGAAGGAATGCACAAAACAGTCGAAGGCATACCTTCCCATGCTTGGCAGGTGGTGGGATTTGAACCTCTGGTCTGGTTCAAATCCAGGCAATGTTAAAGCAATGATCTAAACATTTAGGCAAGTCACTGCCTAGCCTTGTGTTCCGCATTGCTAGGATAGGGCATAGTCCTGATATGACCTTAGATGTTGCTAGGACGTAAAACAACAACAAACAAACAAACAGGATAGGGCAAAGAACAGTTGAATCAGGAAGATCACGTGACTGCGGTTGAAATGAACCCTATTTATTTAACTAAGGTAGCAAATAAACAAAAATGTCCATTATGCAATCTGATCTTCTGTCTAGCCATCGGACTAGCCAGTGTGATATTATTTTGGTATGTTCTGGTTATTGCCTAATCATCATTTCAATTTCACTTTCTATTTCCGAAGTGAGTAATGCTTGAAAGTTTAAATCCTTTGATAAATTATCATTCTAATCTAATATAACATGATCTTCCGCAATGCCTCCCTATCTCAGCAATACCGTAACCGATCCCCATCCGGAGTGGCTTGGACCTCCACCCCTCATATCGGGCAATAATAGGTTAATGCTGATAATAACTATATCCCTCAGGCCTCAAGTCTCATACCAGGCGATAACTGCTTAATATTAGTATTGGGATGGACTGCTCACTGTTTAGCCCAAGGAAAAATTGCTTCAAACCTCGGGGTTTCCCCAAATGTATTCCCTCGGGGGGAGAATATAGATGACATGTCACTAACCAGCCATCTGGCAGAGGGTGGCCCCGAGCCATGGGTTGAACAGTCCACCACACAAACTCGGCCTGTTAGCGTGCTGCCACCAGCTAATAATGTTTCATATCAGCAAGGGCTGGTGAAGTTGAGAAAACCGGTGTGTGGTACTGGGCTCATTATGGACTAAAACACTATCACTGCCTACTGACAGAAATGCTATAGATTTTTTACAGATATGCATATGGGCATTAGTAAGGGCAATAACATTACCAATTGAGATTATTGATGGATTTAAAGAATAATTACTGGTCACCATTTCTCCTTCCACTCGTCATAGTGCCTGAACCAGAGACTGTTCAGTTAGGTCATTTACTATTTTGTTTACTAAATGTATTTTATTCATTGAATAATATCTCTTGTCAGTGCCAGGGCAATCTAGGATTTTAGTCCTAACTAAGTTGCGGTTTTCCAGATTCTCACTGGCAGTGAATTCCACAAGTTGTATTGCTACCATTGGAGACCGGTGCTGATGCCAGCGTGTTTGTGTTTGGTTTGGGGACGTTAAGTAAGGTAGAACCAGAAGTCCTTAGTGTTCTGTTGATGTGACGCACATAACACCCACATCTGGTGTCCTTCTACACGAGAGTTACAAGACATAAAACTGTTTCTCTCTGTGAGGTAATCTCACAATGTGGCTTATTTTCTCCCACAACTCATCACATTGTTAAGTAAGGTAGAGATAAAGTAGCATTAAGGAAGGCGCAGTCAGCATTCTCTTAGGGTTCTGTTGGTGCGACACACATGTACCCTATATCTGGTGCCCTTCTACACGAGAGTTACAAGACATAACACTGCTTCTCTTTGTGAGGTAATCTCACAATGTGGCTTATTACCTGCCACAAGTTCATCACACACGGCCGTCACTTTTGTGCGACTTGTTAACGAAGGCGCCGCCCGTAAGATGGTGCCACTTAACCACTACCGGAAGCAGCCGCTTGCTGTACCGGAAGTTGGCGACTCGCCATCTGGTGGTTTGTCTTCATCGTGGTGCCAAGCATGCTGCCAACACATTTTCTCAACAAGACTAAGTAACTAGCAGGCCAACAACAGTCTCTCACCTAACCCAACACATACAACCTTTCTTTTTAGTTATTTTATATTTACTTCTCTCATGTCTTCAATTATCTCTCTTATCCACCTTCCATTTAATCACAATATCACATATATAGGTGTTCCTGTCCTTTTATAATAACGAAATGTACCTATCTATATGCAAAGATTTAACCAGAATATTTCACCAAACTATGCAATGAGTTATACATTGAAGACAACGTAACATAGCGAAATGTAACTATCCATATGCAATGATTTATTTAGCCAAAATATTTCATCAAAATTATCCGATGAGTTGTAAGTTGTAGACTGTAATATAGCTTTCCTCTACCTACGCCCTCGTCCCATTAACGGTGATAACCGAGTGACGTCCATTCATGTGTGACTGTGTGATGTATGTCACATTCATGTCACAGTTACCTCACATCGCATACGTCACATCATGTGTTCTATTCAGGTCTCACCGCACACCATGATCCTGGTTCGAACCCCGACGAAGTCAAGCCAACGACTTTCAAAAATTGAAACTTATCGTCACCTGAGACAAATAAGTGTTCATTGAGACAAATAAGTGTTGACACTTCCTGTCTACCATTCGCTATTTCGGTATTTCGCTGAGCTGGATTCCGGCATTATTAGATTAGCTAAATTACTTGTCTTGCTCAGTATCAGGATAATGCGACTGAGTGCGATGTCAGGTAGGCTCTTTGCAACAACTCATCCATGCCATGATCTCACAGTCATTTTCGTTGTGTGGCTGCCACATTTTTACACCACTCTGCCCATCATGCCTATTCCACTGTCTCACTCCCTCTCTTCCTCGGTCAGTTCTTAATATGACACTAGTTCTTGCTAAGAGAGACCCACCAAATATACAATTACATATATTATATATTATATATGAAGAGCTCTTTTCCAAAACACGATAAGCGCCAAATCATTGCAAACTCATATTATATTTGCGCTTATCGTGTTTTGTCAAAGAGCCCTTCATAATATATATAAATACATATATAAATATAGCATAGCTAGCCTCTAACCACACCCTAATCACATTGTGGTGTACTACTCTCCAAGTATAACTGGCCTCTACCGACACCCTCATTATCATGTGGTGTAGCACTCTCCAAGCATAACCGGCCTCGAGCAACCCTCATCACCATGTGGTGTAGCACTCTCCAAGCATAACAGGCCTCTAGCAAACCCTCATCACCATGTGGTGTAGCACTCTCCAAGAATAACCAGCCTCTAGTGAATCCTCATCAGCATGTGGTGTAGTATTCTCCAAGCACAACCGGCCCTTCCCAAACCCCTCATCATCACGTGGTGTAGTACTCTCCAAGCATAACCAGCCCCTAGCGAACCCTCATCACTATGTTGTGCAATACTCTCCAAGCATAGCCGGCCTCGACCTACACCCTCAACACCCAGTTGTGTAGTACTCTCCAAGCATAGCTGGCCTCTATCCACACCTTCATCCCCACATGGTGTAGTACTCTCCAAGCATAGCTGGTGTCTATGTACACCCCCGTCACCGTATGCTCTGATACTCTCCCAGCATAGTTAGCCTATCCCTACATTGCCAGCATAGTGCACGTGCCGAAGTACTCTCCAACCATAGGTACCCTCTCCTTACACACGCAGCACTGTGTTCTCCAAGCATAGCTAGGTTGTGTCTTGAACCTCAGCGAGGTACCCCTCAAGTATAACTACCATCTATCTAGACACCCAGGATTGTGTGGTGCAGTGCTTTGCACACATATCCAGATCGTGTGAACACCCTGAGCAGTGAGCGGTGTAGTGTTCTCCGAGCACAGCTGCACCCCGTCCCTGCCACCCCCGTGCGCCGTGTGCAGGCGGGCCCCGGGGACCGACCTTTACTGATGGCCCGGTGACGACCGACCAAGTATTGCCGGGAATGTGTAGATCACGGCCCCGCCATATGTCGTGACCTCTAGACCTACTGGGACGTGTACAGTATCAAGGGTCCATTAGATCGCCCGCATCCGGTTTGCAGACCCGCGTTGTGAAATGTGCTAGGAATACCCAGATATACAACTGGCATTGGTAGTCGTGAGTTCGCAAACTGAGTGGTGGCGCCACCGGTCACAGCCGATTAATCACGGAGGAAGTTAATATAGCACCAGATGTACCTCTTTAATCCGGAAAGCATGGCGCCTGGATATTGCGAAATGAAGAACATTCCACACTACGCAACATTAATGCTTCCAAGCAAAGATTTAATTCTATGATCTAAGAGTGTCATTTATTAACTCCATGTGTTACTTCTGTATGTGTATATATATGTTGAAGTCATCCAGTAATATATTTTCTTTCTTACATAAATCATAAGCTTTAAATTACTTAATGCTTCCAAGCAAGACTTGTTTCATGGTATAAAGCGCCAGACCAAAAACATAACATGTAATATATATGTTGGAAGTCCTTACCAATAGTGCCCGTTGTAGACAGGCCTAATCACTCACTGGTGGCGCCAGCGGCTAGAACAGGAACTAACACGAGTATCATTACGTGTGCACTCAATATGAATAGAACTGTGTGGAAAGATTGCCCGTGTTCATATTCCGATAGTCTTATATATGTATATGGGTGTTTAATGAGTTATTCCATTATATTTGTATTCTTTCGCAAGGCCAACAATTATTTAATTACTGTTTTCCCGAGAAGCACTCTGCCTAAATCTACAGTACGACACTGCCAATTCGTTATTTAAGTAAAACATGTTCAATGAAAAGAAGGAGAACCGGTATAATACAACTGAACACAGAGGCATATCATCATGCCTACATGAAAGAAGCAGAGCTGGTATATAACAGCTAAACACAGAGGCAAATCATCAGGCCTACATGAAAGAAGCAGAACCAGGATATTGCAAGTGAACACAGAGGCATATCATTATGCCTACATGAAAGAAGCAGAGCCAGTATATAACAGCTAAACACAGAGGCAAATCATCAGGCCTACATGAAAGAAGCAGAGCCAGTATATAACAGCTAAACACAGAGGCATATCATCAGGCCTACATGAAAGAAGCAGAGCCAGTATATAACAGCTAAACACAGAGGCAAGTCATCAGGCCTACATGAAAGAAGCAGAGCCAGTATATAACAGCTAAACACAGAGGCATATCATCAGGCCTACATGAAAGAAGCAGAGCCAGTATATAACAGCTAAACACAGAGGCATATCATCAGGCCTACATGAAAGAAGCAGAGCCAGTATATAACAGCTAAACACAGAGGCATATCATCAGGCCTACATGAAAGAAGCAGAGCCAGTATATAACAGCTAAACACAGAGGCATATCATCAGGCCTACATGAAAGAAGCAGAACCAGGATATTGCAAGTGAACACAGAGGCATATCATCATGCCTACATGAAATAAGCAGAGTCAGTATATTACAATTGAACACAGAGTCATATCATTATGCCTACATGAAAGAAGCAGAGCTGGTATATTACAACTGAACACAGAGGCATATCATCATGCCTACATGAAATAAGCAGAGTCAGTATATTACAACTGAACACAGAGGCATATCATCATGCCTACATGAAAGAAGCAGAGCCGGTATATTACAACTGAACACAGAGGCATATCATCATGCCTACATGAAATAAGCAGAGCTGGTATATTACAACTGAACACAGAGGCAAATCATCATGCCTACATGAAATAAGCAGAGCCGGTATATTGCAACTGAACACAGAGGCATATCATCATGCCTACATGCATGTAAGGAGTTGATCAGGCGCTCCTTTGTCTCAGCAGGCAATGCACATGTAAATGGACAATAACGGCTATCTAGAATGCATGCACTTTGTGCTGAATGGATATTAGTTATTTATGACAGGTCTTTCAATCAGCAGTGGTAAGCAGGTGGTACAAGTCAGCGGTTAGTTAGTTGTTTCTGTACCTCAGATGTAAGTTTGGATCCTAGTGGTTGCCTATCAGCTATTACTAATATTAGCGTGTGTAGTATTTGCAGTTGGCAGGCGCTAAGTATGACGAGGTAAACATTAGTTTCCGGTGAAAAGAACACTACTTTCAGTGTGTGAAACTGACCCTTGCCATCTGCTTTCGGCCCCATGGCACTAATGTAAAGAATGAATCCCCAAGGGAATAAAGCTTCCCCCAGGGGCAGCAATTTGCTAATATTTGATAGGCCGCCCCAGAATAGAGCCATGCCCCTGATTGTGTGTAGTGGATTCAGATGCTTCAGCGCAAACCTTTCTCCAGTTTATGTGACCAAAGATGTGCATGGAGAAAGTTGGGGTTGTAAAGGGAGATGGTTCTCTGACTCAGTGTGACCAGGGTGTAATAGTCAACATACTTAAGCTAAGATTCCTTACACGCGGCATGCGGCATGCGGCATGCGGTATGCGAATGCGGCAAAAAATCGAAACGCCTTGAAGTGAATGGGCTACATTCCTTACATGCGTATGCGAATGCGAATGCGAATGCGAATGTGAATGCGGCAACTCGATCGGTCCCTGTAGTCCCTGTGTGGCATGCGGCATGTGGCATGCAGTATGGAATAGAAGCCGTCAGTTGCATGTGTCCATCAGTTTTAGACGAGCGGAGGCGACTGATCATTACGGAACTGTCACACACAGGCATAGAGGGGTGCGGAGGGGAAATATATATATGCACAGTGCAGGTACATAACCCTGTACATAGATTTGTACATATATATAGAGTATATATATATATATATATATATATATATATATCGACACCGGGAGACGGACGGTTATGTGATAGGTACAAATGCTACCAGATCCACAGAAATACTGAGAACTTTGGCAATTATAAAGGTAGGAACCCCCATGTGAGACGGACGGTTATGAGGTATGTAAAAATGCTACCAGATGCTTTCCACAAGGATCAGCGGAAGTAATCTCTAAACTTCACACCTCGCCGCATGCCGCATGCCACATGAAAGGAATCATCCCGTTCGCATACCGCATGCCGCATGCCACATGCCGCATACCGCGTGTAAGGAATCTTAGCTTAAGCTGCAAATAAAGCAGACCATGGCATCACGTGGCTTTGCCCCCCACGGCGGGGATTCATACTGCGCGGGGAGTGCATCGGGAGACGGCGTCATGTTGGTAGCAGGGTTGTCTCCCTGCCTGGGTTCCTATGTAAAATATAAAAGCTGCAGAGCTCGAGGAACTATCAAATTTTCAAAACCAAAACAGTTATCTGGATTCTATTATACATGTCGACCTTATATATTGATTTAATTATTGAGTATGTATGTGTTCCACATAAAAGGGAATACTGAACCAAGTTAATACTAATAATAGGACATGTTATTGAAGAAGCCTATGGTGGAAGAATTTTGGTGTGCTTGTCAAAACTAATTTGACATGTTTACACTTCAAATATCTCCAAGGTTACCGACTTAAAATAAAAGTTACTTCAAACTAAAATAAGTTAGATTATGGAAATCAATTTAATATGTTAATCTCAGACAAATTACAGAAACTCAAAACTATCTGACCGTGCAACTTTAGTTACTATTTACTGGGGGAACTATTCCTTGGGCAATAGTATGCCGTTACGCCGGTGCACGAGTCCCCAGCAGTGTGTACTTGAAGTATGACAGTGTGTGGTCACATGTTTGTGTGAGAGGGTGTGGGGGTGTGTAGGGGGGGGGGGGCTTAGTACAGACGGGGTCTTTCTTCTACTCAGCTGGCAAATCAATAGGCAGACCACCCACTTCATGACAAAGCTAGAGCAAACGCCAGTCAGCAAACATAGCCGGGATCTCGCGGCAATGACGTCTCCGTATGGGCGGCCTTTATGGGGCTGTCACACTACGACGTTTCTCCCGGCGACCCGTCAGCGTTGAAAATACAATTTTAAGCGTCGAGAAACGTTAAAGATTTAGGGGAAATATGGGGAAATTGGACGTTGGCGCAGCATGTTAGTAGCGCGCCGCCAACGTGTGTCGACATGTTGGGGGAAAAAAAAATTATAAAAAAAAAAAGTTTGGCGTGACGTCTTCATATAACCTTAAATGTTGCTAGGGCGTAAAACAAAAACGGCCCAGTTTGCCGCAACGTGTGAGCAACGACCCTCCCGCGCGCGCGCCGTCTTCCTAGCGTTCCGATAACGTTATTCCGGTGCGTCCAACGCATTGCAACGTGCGCCTAACGTCCTTACCCATATATTTGCGAGCGCTGCCAGTCGTTGTTTTTTTTTTGACATGCTTAAAACCTTGGGCGACTACTAGCGCGCGCCGGCGTTTTGCGCCGACCATCAGCGTCAAGGATAGTGTACCGACGTGTACCGACGTGTACCGACGTGTACCGACGTGTACCGACGCGCGCATAACGCGCCCCCAGCGTTTCTCGATATTTCACCCATTTTCGCCCAAAAACACTGCGCGTCGTCTGGTCGCCGGCGAGAAGCGTCGTAGTGTGACAACCCCATAAAGTTCGCAGGGATTTCCCGGCACACACAACGCACTGCATAAGGGGTAGTTATGGGCAAGGGGACAGCGGAGTCACCCATCTCCCACTCACAGCCCCCCACACACGCATATGTGTACACACACTGATTGCGGTGTGACCCCTCTCCCACTCACAGCCCCCACACACGTATATGTGTAGACACACTAATAGCGGAGTCACCCCTCTCCCACTCACAGCCCCCACACATGGATATCTGTACACACACTGATAGCGGAGTCACCCCTCTCCCATTCACAGCCCCCACACACGCATATGTGTACACACACTGATAGCGGAGTGACCCCTCTCCCACTCACAGCCCCCACACACGCATTGTGTACACACACTGACAGCGGAGTCCCCCTCTCCCACTCACAGCCCCCACACCGCATATCTGTACACAACTGATAGCAGAGTCACCGCTCTCCCACTCACGCCCCCACACACGCATATTGTACACACACTGAAGCGGAGTCACCCCTCTCCCACTCACAGCCCCACACACGCATATGTGTACACACACTGACAGCGGAGTCACCCCTCTCCCACTCACAGCCCCCACACACGCATATCTGTACACACACTGATAGCAGAGTCACCGCTCTCCCACTCACAGCCCCCACACACGCATATGTGTACACACACTGACAGCGGAGTCACCCCTCTCCCACTCACAGCCCCCACACACGCATATGTGTACACACACTGTAGCAGAGTCACCCTCTCCCACTCACAGCCCCCACACACGCATATGTGTACACACACTGATAGCGGAGTCCCCCTCTCCCACTCACAGCCCCCACACACGCATAGTGTACACACACTGATAGCGGGTCACCCCTCTCCCACTCAAGCCCCCACACACGCATATCTGTACACACACTGATAGCGGAGTCACCCCTCTCCCACTCACAGCCCCCACACACGCTATCTGTACACACATGATAGCGAGTCACCCCTCTCCCACTCACAGCCCCACACACGCATATGTGTACACACACTGATAGCGGAGTCACCCTCTCCACTCACAGCCCCCACACACGCATATGTGTACACACACGATAGCGGAGTCACCCCTCTCCCCTACAGCCCCCACACACGCATATGTGTACACACACTGACAGCGGAGTCACCCCTCTCCCACTCACAGCCCCCACACACGCATATCTGTACACACACTGATAGCAGAGTCACCGCTCTCCCACTCACAGCCCCCACACACGCATATGTGTACACACACTGACAGCGGAGTCACCCCTCTCCCACTCACAGCCCCCACACACGCATATCTGTACACACACTGATAGCAGAGTCACCGCTCTCCCACTCACAGCCCCCACACACGCATATGTGTACACACACTGACAGCGGAGTCACCCCTCTCCCACTCACAGCCCCCACACACGCATATCTGTACACACACTGATAGCAGAGTCACCGCTCTCCCACTCACAGCCCCCACACACGCATATGTGTACACACACTGACAGCGGAGTCACCCCTCTCCCACTCACAGCCCCCACACACGCATATCTGTACACACACTGATAGCAGAGTCACCGCTCTCCCACTCACAGCCCCCACACACGCATATGTGTACACACACTGATAGCGGAGTCACCCCTCTCCCACTCACAGCCCCCACACACGCATATCTGTACACACACTGATAGCGGAGTCACCCCTCTCCCACTCACAGCCCCCACACACGCATATGTGTACACACACTGATAGCGGAGTCACCCCTCTCCCACTCACAGCCCCCACACACGCATATGTGTACACACACTGATAGCGGAGTCACCCCTCTCCCACTCACAGCCCCCACACACGCATATGTGTCACACACTGATAGCGGAGTCACCCTCTCACTCACAGCCCCACACACGCATATGTGTAACACATGATAGCGGAGTCACCCCTCTCCCACTCACAGCCCCCACACACGCATATGTGTACACACACTGATGCGGGCACCCCTCTCCCACTCACAGCCCCCACACATGCATATGTGTACACACACTGATAGCGGAGTCACCCCTCTCCCACTCACAGCCCCCACACACGCATATGTGTACACACACTGATAGCAGAGTACCCCTCCCACTTACAGCCCCACACACGCATATGTGTACACACACTGATAGCGGAGTCACCCCTCTCCCACTCACAGCCCCCACACACGCATATGTGTACACACACTGATAGCGGAGTCACCCCTCTCCCACTCACAGCCCCCACACATGCATATGTGTACACACACTGATAGCAGATTCACCCCTCTCCCACTCACAGCCCCCACACACGCATATGTGTACACACACTGATAGCGGAGTCACCCCTCTCCCACTCACAGCCCCCACACACGCATATGTGTACACACACTGATAGCGGAGTCACCCCTCTCCCACTCACAGCCCCCACACACGCATATGTGTACACACACTGATAGCGGAGTGACCCCTCTCCCACTCACAGCCCCCACACACGCATATGTGTACACACTGATAGCGGAGTCACCCCTCTCCCACTCACAGCCGCCACACACGCATATGTGTACACACACTGATAGCGGAGTCACCCCTCTCCCAGTCACAGCCCCCACACGCCCATATGTGTACACACTGATAGCGGAGTCACCGCTCTCCCACTCACAGCCCCCACACACGCATATGTGTACACACACTGATAGCGGAGTGACCCCTCTCCCACTCACAGCCCCCACACACATTTTTTACATTATCTGATAATTTACACACCACCTTCAACCAGGTCGGGCTGATGCGGCGACTGACGGTCTGCCACATGCACGCGGAATCAGCCAGACATGGCGGGAACTACGCTAGAGTTGGATACAGTGGCCATACGGGCAACTGTACATTTTTTTGCTAGCCGCAAGGGATTCCGTTTTTTTAAAGTGAAGTTATCTTTACTTTGGGAAAATCGCAATGCCGCAGGCCAGAATTCTGTCACTTTCGATTGCTAACAGGAATAATATGTTTGTGGAATAATGTATAGAGATTGTGAATAAGAATATGTCTTAAAATTGTTTATCTGCGGTTTGTGCGGTGACACAAAACCAAAAAGGTACTGTCGGTGACCTTATCCGTGTGGTGGACCATATGAGTTTGAATAGAATAAAACCACAGACGCAATGCATAACATTTGCATAAACTGCAACACACACCGCAGACCGCAGCACCTTACGGAGCCGTTAGCACTTGTGACCTAGGCAGTAGTAAGATTGCCAGCCTCATGCACTGAATGGCGGTGTCTCTTAATGCACCTGTGTGTTCATATGCTGATAGGTGCTCCCTGATGAGTAATGAACTGAGTTCGGGGCTTTACACAATCGGAAGTGCAGTAAGTGTCCTATAATGGCCCGCTTCTATTTATGGTTTAAACACATTGAAAAACCGATAATTACATTGTTCCTGATGACAAACTCGGTTGGGGTATTGCCTTGCATTTGCTCTATGTGGATTGCCAGTGGTGTTGTACTAGCAAATATTCCTACTTCGATAGATTACCACCGCGGTATGCATGTGAACAAGCAGTGACGAGAGTAATACTGCGTTGGTTTCCGTGCACCAGTCTCACCTGGCTTGGAACCTCATGAAGTCTTTAGTATCACAGCCATGAGTTCGCGTCAGTTGCTGAAAGTAGAGGGATGTGTTGTAGTTCAGAGGTTGGTTTGTTATTGTTGCTTTATGTCCTAGCCAACATCTAGGGTCATATCATGGACGGGTACCGACTGGTGACAGTGCGCACTCATGGATGAATTTATAGTGACTGCCCCACCAGTGGGACCAGGCCACCAACATCCATGGCCTGATTATCCGCTCAGTCCTTTATCCCTGTACACACTACCTAGTCCTTGGCCTAATCCTAATAATGCCGTTGTTGCCAGGCAGGAAGTGACAGGTATCAATTGTTAAGTCATCGGTTTGACTAGACCAGGTTTCGAACCATGAAACCATGGATTCGGATCTCCCGATCTCCGTAAACAGGTGACGGCGGACCCTAAAACTCATTCAAGCCATCCGTCTGGTCGGTAGTCTCAGAGGATGACAAGAGCCTGCTGTCAGCAGAAGAACAAGCGGTATAAGTCACTCCCAGGATCACTATGCATATATATATATAATATACATATATTTGTGTAGCCGTAAGTAGTCTGAAGGTCCCTCCCTTCATATCCCTATCACTATAGGCACGACAATTTAGTCGCTTTGATAACCATACCTAGTAGGATCCCTGCCTTTGTTCTGAATCGGGTGACAGTCAAATTGTCCAACTTAATTCTCCATTAAAGGAAACACCACTTCTTTGGGCGGTTGGAAGAGTGTTGCAGTGTGTTTCAATCACTTTCTGACACTTGTAATGTACAGTGAGCTGACTAAAATATATGTGGAAATGAAACTTTGTTGGTATCTCGCAAATGTTGTATTATGTGTGGTTTGCGGAGTGAGGTACCAGCTCCATCACGTCACCCACCCATGCTCATCACCCACGGGCCGCCCCCGCATCCCGCCAGGCCCCTCCGCCCGGCCCCCCCGCTCACCCACCCACCCTCCACCCTGCCTATGCGACTCCCCACCTTTTCGTCCCCACCCTCCGCCCTCGCGCCCACACCTCCGCCAACTGTGCACGCCCAGCGTCCCACTCCCCACCCGCTTCCTCCGGCTCTTGACCTCCTCAGTCATCATTTTCTTCTTTCATCCGGAAGACTTTGCGCACTCAGCTAGTCCCTCTCCTTGCTCAACGGGTGCTCTAGCCTCTTGGGCACCGCAGCGCCTCACTCTCTGGTACACGAGCCTCCTGGACTACCCATACATTCACATCAACTCACCACAGGCTCCTAAGCTTCGTCAGCTCAAGCAGACCTAAAATGTCGTTGGATTGGTCCCACTGCTTCACTGGTCACAGATGGTCCAGTGTATTATTAACAACCCCACCCAACATCATAAAACTAACATAACTAGCTACATTAGAGGTTTACACTAGAATTTTCCTAACAACCAACATTTATATACGCTTGCCTACTGCAATCTGAACATTAAAACTTACTACAAAGTTTACCAACTGAATACAGAAGATAATTCTGCTGACATTCTAAATACTATGTAACTACTCACATTTCGATCTGACTAATGTTGATCTGGTTATATGACACTACTGTACCATATTGTTATGGAACTTTTGGGTTTCAGAATTGTTATCGTGAGAGTACAATGGTGCAAATTGTCTATTCAACAGTATTGTACACCTTATTCTGTATACCTTTTGGTGTAAATAACCCTGAATGAAAAATGGCCTGGAAGACCAGTGCTTCGGCACTGACAAAAGCTTATATAGCAGATTAAACATATTTACCACAAAAAAAAATGAAGCAGCATATGTCTCCTTTCCTGTCTCCCAAACCCTCCTGAGGCCCAACTACCGATTCTCACACTCTCAATTTGTCTTTAGTAAACGGTGATTGATAGGGGTATATTCTACATGGGGTGTTTACGTTCTCACCAAACATTTACTTCCACAGACCAATTATGTTGTATCAATTATTCACGAAACATGGCACTTAAAAACTGTGATGCGGGTTTCCTGACTAACAAGTCACTGGGTGAAGAACTTGCAGCATTAAGAAAAGGCGCGTGTGTTAAAACGGCGTTTTTGCGTGGTGTTTGTGTTTCTTTGCCCCGTGTCTTTTCTTCTTCTTGGGGATGGGGGGAAGGGAAGGTAGGGAGGGCCTGTTCAGGCATTGGTGCGCGTGTAAGTGGTTAGTGCAGCAGTGGCCCAGTGATTGGTGGGGGGGGGGGGGGGGGGGGACAAACACGTTCTTGGGCCCCACAGTCATGTCCTCCCCTCACCAGTGATCGAAAGCGGGGAACGGTGACTTTGTAGCAACACGGCCGTGAAGGGCGACGTGCTGGTCCTCAGGCCTGGTAAGCGTGTCTGGGTCATCCATGACGCATGTTGGGGTTCCTGGGCCGGGGTTTGGTTGGTGGGTGTTTGGTTTTAGGGTCCCATGGCCCCTGCACCAATCGCATGGTGAAGTGGGAACCGACATTGTGAGGTGTGGGGTCGAGGCTGTCACACCCGGTGTGTCCGGGACCGCACAGGGCTCCCGGTGTGCATGGGCCTGCCTTGGCTAGTGGAGTTCCAGCTTATATACCCAAGGATCAGGTCCCAAAAGCAGGGGGGGAGGGTTCCCTACTGCCCACACCCGTTCCCACCAAGCACGGGGGCACCCTCCTGGCTCCCCCGCTCCGCTACGTGCGTGTACGCTTGTTTGGAATCATACCAAAATACCCAGTGACTTGCTCGATCTGATATTCCTCCTTGTATTCTAGATACCTGTTGAAATATATTTAAATTTAAATGTGTTCTATTGAAACTGGTTAACGTCATTATGCCTGACAACCGCGTATCGTGCATGGACTGCTGGAGGGATTTATAATAAGATGGTCTATGTAAGGAAGGTGTCACAACACAGAATGAGTTTGGTGAGAGTGGCACATTGTGCCTGGTCACAATAGGCATACGATTAGTTTATTTGAATACATTATCAGGCTGAAATGGGTCACGTGACAGTACAGTCAGCCGGACGCTGGAGCGGGAAGTGGGGTTGGGGAATTGATAGCACAGACAGCCGGTATCCAGGTTGCTGCAACCCCACCGGTTTAACTAGTCATATTAGCAAATACAAGTCGAAATAGGGACGTATTACATATTTAATTATATGTGTATAAGTGCATATACCTTACAATAGTTACATATTCTCCATCAGTATTGATTTGAATTAGGGAGTTTCCCAGTGATTGATATAGACATATTCAGCCACCAGTCCGAACTCTGATGGTAGTGATAGGAAGTTTTATATTGGCTCGCAGTTCAACGTACAGTCTGCTCTGAGACATGTCTTACAGAGGATTTCCAGAAACAACGTGCCATCTGGTGTCAGTGGCCAGAACTAATATTGTGGGCAGGTAATAAGCGTGCAGCCTGCTATGCGGAAAGGGTATTATAGGCAATCTCCACCACCAATGTGCTCTCTGATGGTCATGGCAAAATCTAATATCCACAAATGGTAGATGTCTACCTAAAAGGTATTTCAAGGTATTTCCACTGGCAACCTTCCATATGGTGGCTGTGAATAAAGCAATGTTGCGTGTAGCAGCTCACAGTGCATCATCATGTGTGGATAAGGCCTGCCCTCTGACGGTAGTACCAAGAACTACAGTAGTTGCTCACTGGGCATGTTCCCCAGAAAAAAAACAGGTGTGCAATGGTCAATGGGTAGGGGAGGGTGGGAGGGTGGGAAGTCGGAAAGTGCAACTCCGTCTCTCGGATGCAATTTCATCCCCACGTGATACCATTTATCTTCTTACCCGGAATACATATATACATATATATATGGGATGTATAATTAATTATGCGGATATAAATAGGCGGAGTATCATATTATTATTTATTATTTGCCATTACGTTATTCGCAATATATTATGGCCAATTGCTGACCTGCCCGAATTTGCCCCAGTTTGCCTACACTAGCGCCACCAACGGGCGTTTCCGTCGGCCCACTCAGCTGGGCAGTCACTTCTCTAGGCGATTTCAAACTGAATGCGGGAAGTCTGACGATGAGTGTCAATTTTCCCATATCTGGTCGCACTGTGGCTCGAAGTCACACAGGCGCTCCAAGTGCAAAGATTGATGTGGGATGATTGATAAGTTACAGACGGTGTGTTGCCAGACATTGGAGAGTGATATTGGGACAGCTGATACTTGTGGAGATGAGGCCGTTATCGGTGGGAATGGCGCGGGTAACACGGTAGGTGCTGTGAATCATATGAATGATGAGCAGTCTGGACGCGCGACTGTCGGTGACAAGGAAACCACGGGTGAAGTCAGGAGCCAGGCTGTTTGCGCTGAAACTTTAAATTTTGGATGTGCTTTCAGTGCATGTCTGCCAAAGCGACCGTCTGTGAATCGGTTGTTTGCCCACCAGCTGCCCACCGGTCAGCTGCCCACCGGTCAGCTGTTCACCCGGGCAGGCAAACGTGGACTGTGTTTTGTGTGATGTTCCCAATGACTCTCTTGACTTTCCTGTTGATAATGTTAACCTAATCAATACTGACTTGTCTGATTCATTCCCTGTTAAGCATGAACAACATGATATTTGTAACATTGATGTTTCAGCTGGGGTTGAGGCAGTTGGTGTGGGTGAGGTTAAGAATAGCCAGATTCAGTGGGGAGCATTGGTGGACGAGTTGCGCTGGGTGCAACCAGCCGGGGCCAGTAGTGATGATTGCTTATTTGTCCAGCAAGGTGATCTTGGGAGCCTACAGGTTCACATTAGGGAATGGGGTGGGGAGCCACCCATGACGATTAAGGTCACCAATGAGTGTGTGCATGGTTTTTGTAAATGTGTGCATAAGATTGCCGGTGTCACTACTCAACTTAGACCCTGCAGAATCTTTGTTGAGTTATTTATGCGAGGCGACACCAACCCTGATTGGTTATATATCATGATAGGAGTTACTTTTGGTTTCCGGGTAATAAACCCCCACATGTGCTGCTAGATATGTACCAGCTAGGACTAGGAGGAAGTCAGCTTGGGAGAGTGATATGATTAACAGGAAGTTTCTGGACGAGGAAAGAGATGGTGTCATCTCAGTCACCAACGCTCCCACCTTATGCACACATGACGCATTTGTCATCCCCAAAGACGACGGGGCGGTCGTGTGGTCATTGACTGCAATAGGCCTCCTGAGGTCTCTGTTAATAATTTCACTGAGGAAGTTTGCCAAAAACGGTCAAATAAAGGCCTTGATGACGTTACAGACATGTTGGAAAGGGGTGATGTTCTGGGAACCGTAGACATTAAAGATTCATATAGGGCTGTATCTATCCACCCCGATGACCGGCAACAACAGTATGGGCCTATCACCAAGCCCTTACATTTTCTCAAAGATTTCCGATTTTGTCATCAGGTGCTGTGTGCGAGAGGGATTAGATCGAGTAGTGAATTACTTAGATGACTTTTGTCTGGTTGGGGGTACGAGGCATGAGGTAGAGCGGGCCCAAAGGAAATTGATAGCGATACTGAGAAGGCTGGGTTTTTTGTGAGTTTTAGGAAAGTCAGTAAAGTCAACACCAGGGTTCGGTTCCTCAGGATTGATGTCGACTCGGTGAGTTTGGAGCTTAGTCTTCCCAAGGACAAATTAGATAAGATGATAGAACTCTTGCATAGGCTCCGGGGATGGAGGAAAGCCTCCAAAAAAGATCTTGAACGTGTGGGGGGCCTCCTAGCTCACGGTTGAAAGTCATCAGAGGCGGGAGAATGTTCACTAGATGGATTTACAACTTAATGGCTAAGCTTAATCAACCTTTTAATAGAGCGAGATTGAATAAGGACCTAGACTGGTAGCTTAACTTTGCGAGTTCCTTTAACGGTAAGGCCAAGATCTTGGGTAAGTTTGCTCCAGCCATCTCTATGTATAGCGATGCCTCGAACTGGGGGTTCAGCGCTCTCCATGGCCATGATTGGGTAGTCAGTTCATTCAGCGATGGAGTCGGCAAACTCCTTGAGCCACCACCACCACTTCAGCCCTCCATCAGAGGTGGATGCTTCACACATCAACGTACAGGAGATGTGGGCGGTCAATGCGGCCTGCCTTAGCTGGAGTGCTGGTTGGTCCAATAGCACCATCATGATGGGGACGGAGAGTGCCCTGTTTCAGGCAGCACTGAACATGGGGAGGTCCAGGTGTGAGGGTATTATGTTTTTCCTCCAGAGATTATTTTGGTTAGCAGTCGAAAATAACTTTGAATTTAGCTCTGTAAATATACGTAGCCATTTAAACGTTGTTTGTGATGCTCTAAGCGAATTAAATGAGGATGAGAGTTCTGACAGAATTAGGGCAGTAGACGTTGCTGGCACACTTTGTTGTAGCCAGGTTTTTGATGCCTCGTTTATTTCTTTCAGGGATAGCTGTGCTACAGAACGAGCAGCAGGGATATCAGTGCCAGTTTTACGCCAAGAATTCGGCCATAGCAAGGGGAGTTCAAAGTCGACAGTATTTAGAATATGTTGAGCTATTTAATTTCTCCAGGTCACCTATCCCCTCCTCCGAGGAGCAAGTATCACTCTATGCATCATGGCTGGCCCGTTCGCTGAAATATGGATCCATCCTGAATTTCCTGAGCGGCTTGAATTATTTTTTAAGGCAAAACAGCGAGAGCTCTATTGACTACAAAAGTTTTGTTTTATCTTCGACGTTAAAGGGGATTCACAGGGTTATGGGTGATGTGCCTCGCCATGCGATGCCGCTGCTACTGCACATGTTGCGGAAGATCTTCGC
The DNA here is from genome assembly GCA_030323885.1 of Branchipolynoe longqiensis. Lineage (NCBI taxonomy): Eukaryota > Metazoa > Annelida > Polychaeta > Phyllodocida > Polynoidae > Branchipolynoe > Branchipolynoe longqiensis. The sequence goes on along the minus strand of CM059195.1, from coordinate 9,455,396 downwards.
ACTATTGACAAACAACCCTGGCCATGTAGCATGGAAGGTGGTGGTCCTTTGTTCTTTTAGGGGGCTTCTGCGTAAATCGCAGGTGACAATGTCGGATTCCACTCTTCGAAGATCAGAGTTTGTCTTCTATGACTGGGGGATGGTTCTGACGGTTCGCCATTCTAAAACGATCCAAGTCAGGGAGCGGGTCCTAGAGATCACTATTGCAAGGTGCTGTGACACTAGTGTCTGTGCGGTCTACAGGACCGAGAGGTACTTCAGTCAGATCAGGGCGGAACCATCAGATCCGGCATTCCGTATTCCATGTTTGGCGGGGCTCTCCTGTCCATTTCCTTACAATGTCTACCAGGAGACACTGAAATTGTTTGCTTCAAGGGCAGGGTTTGATACTCCCACCCTCTCATCCCATTCACTGAGGAGGGGGGACTGCACTTTCCTTGCCATGTTCGGTGGAACAATTGAGGAACTGAAAGTCAGGGGTGATTGGGCATCTGAGACCGTTTATAGCTACCTAAAAACCCCATTAGGGACTCGGATAGTGAATGATATGAGGGTGGTTGCGGCACTCTGTGCGGATCAGACGCCTGTCGGGTTGGGGGGAGACGCGTAGGCATTCTCCTTTGGCTTGTTATTGTGCTAGCCAAGACGCTCAATAAAGTGTCTGACCCAACACTCATCTGTATCCTTCCTTTCTTTACATAGCCCTACTTTATGGGATGTATAATTAATTATGCGGATATAAATAGGCGGAGTATCATATTATTATTTATTATTTGCCATTACATTATTCACAATATATTATGGCCAATCGCTGACCTGCCCGAATTTGCCCTGGTTTGCCTACACTAGCACCACCAACGGGCGTTTCTGTCGGCACGATCGGCTGGGCAGTCAATTATCTAGGCGATTTAAAACTTTTACTGGTAAGCCTGTTATTGTGCTAGCCAAGATGCTCAATAAAGTGTCCGACCCAACACTCGTCTGTATCCTTCCTTTCTTTACATAGCCCTACTTTATTCATATATATACATATATATATATATACATATATATACATATATATACATATATACATATATATACATATATACATATATACATATATACATATATATACATATATACATATATATACAATTATGTATATAGTAAAATAATAAGTGTGCAGGTACAAAACCATGTAAACGCCAATCCAAACATGGAGATAAACGTTGGAATCAAACCCTCAAATACTGTTTTTTTAAATTCCTTCTCTTTTATGTATTGCTCCGTAACCACCTGATCATATGAAAAGTGGAATTAGTGAGAATTAAAATTATTTTCAGGTAACAATCTTTTATTTAAACTTCATTTTTGGATTGGCGTTTACATGGTTTTGCGCCTGAACTATAATTATATATATATACATAAATATATATATATATATATATATATATATATATATATATATATGGGTCACTCTCCTGAAAACTGGTCAGCATGAGATGGGATTTTAAAACATCAATAAAAACCTTCCTACTTATTTTTTTCCTTAGACTTTTCATATTCACGTTCAGATTTGATGAAAGAAATAAGGGAAATAAAAGAAAACTGTGTGCAACTTTGGTCTTTTTAGTTATGAACTGTTTTTGTACCAAAAAACCCCATTTTACAGTCAGCCATTTGTAACATGACATATGGGACGTGGTTGAATCCTTATTAACAGCTTGTATTGCATTGATATATCAAACAAAACAGTTCCCAAATCAAAGAGGAAGTATTTATTAACATGTATGCATGCTTAAATTTAAAAAAGAAAAGTTATATCTTCAGAAATAACATCACAAATTTCTGTCACACGTGTAACCGTGGTGTCTGGATGCCACATAAATATTGTACACTAATTATTCAGTGAATAAAGCATGGCTGGGAATTACTTTTTTTATCAATATAAGCAGTAGATATTTCTGTATATTATGCCATGATTAATATGCTTCTAAGTATGATATTATTTAATTCTGATTAGATATTTATTAAGCAGACTGTGTGGTGTCCTAAACATGTGTTACACGTGTGACACACATGTTATACTGCCATAAGAGATATCTTATTCATGGACTACACCTTTATTTTTTATCTCATCAATTTATATTTTACATAGATGTAAAGGGGAGATTTCCAGCTTTCATTTGCAACCAAAAAATGTAAAAAATTCAAATATTAAATTTTAACTCTCCATGTGATACTTCTGGCCAGTTTTCAGGAGAGTGACCCATATATATATCAACATGTATTATGAAAGATAGCCGGACTTGGTTCGAAGCCTATGTCATTTTAATTTAACAATGTTATTGCTGTTTGAAAAGTATGCATCTACTGGGACATTAGTGAAACACTCACAATGTGATTTCCGTTTTAAAATAACACTTGCTTGTTTATTTGTTTCGTTTTTCTTCCTTCCAACATCGAAGATCTTAGCAGCACAAACTACCAACTTGTGGTAGTGCGCACTGATGGCGATGTTATATCGCTCGCCTGCACCATGACTTCATATGTGACTCAGTACCATTATTCTAACAATGGGATAACCATTCCTTGTCCTAGCCTAATATTGTCATAGGACATGGTACGCGTACAATTACAACATCGTTAACATATACACAGTAGATAACGTTAATAACATAAACAATATGCATAATATCCCCTCTATTATATAGCTATATGAGATACATATAGGACATGCATATGCTCCTATATCTAATATATCATATAATATGATCCTCCGCCTTCTGATAGTATATATGTTTATGATCCTATGGCATCAAGTGTTCTTGGAGGACATCTTTGACAACAACAAAACGAGGATGAATCCATGCCGGCCTTGAGGCGGGAGCCTGATATATTGCCAATGTAGAAGTGGGTGACTTTATCAGCAGTTTATTGACCACACTGGCTTACTGCGTGCATATGGGGGCCTGAGCTGCTCGGCCTGAGCTGCTCGGCCTGAGCTGCAAGCACTCGGCCCCGTGCCGGCCGGCTGGGCGCACGTGGATGCTGTTTTTGTGTGATTCTGTGTTTATTCTGCACATAACGGTTAACTGGATGCACTTCTTTTCGCCTCTGTGCATCATTCGTCATAAGCCATATGGATTGATTTCCTTTATCAATAATTTCTGTATATGTGTGTATATTAATATACGGAATAACAGAGATGTGGGTTCGAGTCCCACTTTAGGAAGGGCACCTATCACAACACTGAACAGGATCCTGTTTAATATCCATGCTGTATGGTTATCGGACATGTGCTGGGAGTGTGTGTCTAAGTGCCACGAGTGTCGAAAGCATTGAACAACTGAGGGATCTCCTGTTAACTCTTTGGGGACTGTATTCTACTCACAGGCACACCCGCGTGCATATGCAGGTATGGGAATATTGATTGTCTCATACTATTGCCTAGGATGCTTATCCAAAACTGGAAGAACTGTGGGTTTAAATCCCACCTCAATAATATTGGTTTTTTTGCAAAGGTTGCTGCGGCAAACGACATTGTGCGTGTTGATTTAATTTAGGTGAAATATCAATGAGAGGTAATATGGGTGTTTCTGGTTCACTTCCGCTGGTCCCTCAGGAAGGACTAGAACAGAGACCCGGCATGTAACCACGTCGGGCCCCAGCTTCAGCTGACACGGTAGAAGGACGGGTTGTTTGTGAATATGCATACATCATAAGTGGTATTTTATTTAATGTAAAATATGGTCGAGTATAATTTCACTACAATCTATATTACGTTATTAGAAAAACGATGTGTGGCAAGAACACTACTAAGTTTGGTGAAGAGGGTGTATATGTGCAGAGTGAGTTTAGAATATAGGGTTTATAGTAAATGATACGGCTGGAAGGGGAGCCATCCCGATGTTCTGCTGAATAAGCTGAAGCTGCGACCCGGCGTGATGAGTCCCAGCTACAGTCCTTCTGGGGGATCAGCGGAACTGTGACCACACGAATTTGTTTTAGTCAGTCCACTAATCCTGTCTCTATCCTAGTAATTCCGGCACCAGGTTGCTCTTTGGAAGTTATTGACTTCACCAGGTCGGGGATCGAACCCACAAACTGCCGAACTGCAAACGGGTGCTGAACTAATTCGACCACCCTGTCCAGTAACGGTTATGGTGACACATGTGTAATTTGGAATGAGCAGGAAGCGATGTCATACTGGACGTGCTGTCCGATATTTAGTCAAGGCAGAGTGATGGGAATAAACATGTGCATTGGTGTGTGTGGGGAGAGTGTTAAAGTGAACGTATGGATATGCGGAGGCAGGGTTAATCTGAATATATAGAGGGCGCCACCGGCACTCACTGCAACAACCGAGATTCACAGTCGGGTAGGAGGTGGATGGCAGACCAAGTACGGAAAGCGTATAGTACACGGACAGCAGTACGGAATGTAGCCTACAACTGCATAACCAGATGAAAACCTCACATTGTATGAACCAAAACACCCACCTAAAATTGATTCTGCTTAACCAAATTAGATATTGGCGCACTTGTTAAACTGTGTAGCATTGCATTAAAGGGGATATTATGTGAAATTAAAAGAACTCATCCCTGCTGAACCCTATATTGCTTTGGCATGGGATATTAACTGTTTTAAGGAATTTTAAATGCTATGTTTATTAGCAAATAGTTGTGTAAATAAGTGTCAATATTAATATTGGAATAGTAGAGCCATGATGTTGCTATATTCAATTGATATAAGCAGATGCCCCACCTGACCACACAAGCCTCATTTTGATATTGATTATTCTAGACATGCTGATCTATATGCTGCTACAGGCACTACTGGACACTTCTGGATGGACTCTTGAAGTGAACACACTCTTCTCTTAGCCAGGAACACAGACACTCTGTCTGATGCTCCACCTTTCATCTACAAACTGAGCTGTGTGCAACAACCATGGCACTCCGGTTCAATGGGCTGTAGGCACTGATTCTTATACATACTAACTAGAGTAATGAGGCTCTGTTTGGACAGAAGGTAAGGGGTCAGGGTGATAGGTCACTAGTAGGTGAACAGGAGTTGATGCCAATAAAGCACAACTTCTTCACTGTCAACCTTGCATGACTTGTCTTCCCTTTCTTCCTTATGGGAGATACAGTAGAGAGATTACAGATAAGTATGTTGGAGATGGGCATCAGGTGTGAACTGACAGACAGTTGTCAGAACGCATCTGAGAAGAGTTTGTGGTATTTCTGGGGCTCTGACTGCTGGGCATCCAGAAATATTACACCATGTCGCTGGTTGTCAGGGTGATGGTGGAGACGACACCCTAGGTGCGCTGGGTGAACAGCGAGGTGTGCAGGCGCAACACTAGACACACCATGCTCAGTGCGAACTGATGCTGAGGTATGTCAGCTCGCAGATTGTGCTCCACAGAACCTGGTCGTGGGGAGGTGTGGAAGATGTGAGGGATGGGGGGGGGGGAGTGTGGGTGGAGGATATAGAGAGAGGCTGGCAATATGAGGAGAATAAAGGGCAGAAGACTGGGAGAGGAGAGCATGGGGAAGGAAGAGAATGAGCGGTGGTGAAAGAGAGGGAGATAAGTGGCTGCAGGGGAAAGGATAAATAGATATTGGGGGGCCGAATAGAGCAGGAGGGTGGGAGAATGTGGAGCGGGTTATAAGGGAGGTGATGGGGCTCGGAAATGCGGGGACAATGGGAGTGGACGTTTCGGGAAAGCTCGTACAGATACTGGGTGAGTGGGCGATAGAACAGTAGTGGGGGAATGGGGAGGGATCATCATCATCATCATGCTGTCGGTCGCGATGCGACAAAGACTGCTTTCATTACTTGACTGCCGCTCCCCATTTAGCTCTCCGCCGTGAGAGTGACGTCCATGAGTCGGTCTTAATGGATAGGTATAAGATAACGGAAGGGGGAGGGGAAATAATGAGGGGCATGGGGTGGAGCTGGGTGGTGGGCGGGAAGACGGGCGAGGGGTGGAAGCAGGGGAAGCAGCGAGTGGTGCAGCCAAGGTTTGAGATAGGGGGAAGTGTGGAGACAGGGTTTGTGGCAGGGGGTTGGGGTAGAGACAGGGGGAGAGGAGTGGAGACAGGGAGGTCGGGAAGGAGAGGGATGGAGCCGCGGATGATGGGTCAGGACAAGGGTATCGGGGGAGAGATAGGTAGGGACGGGCGCAGACGGAGAGAAGCAGTGCCACCTGGGCGTGTTAACACTCCGTCATTGAATGGGGTCACGCCGGGGGCGTGGTAACGGGTTCCTGTCGATCAATCAGCAGCCGACCTCATATCTCACCTGGCCGTCGATGCGCACCGGAAGTATTGAGCCCACACACCTTAACGCCCCTGGCGGGATGTTCGCTCTTCCATCACATTACAAAAGTGTGCATACATCAGCAGGTACTCAAGAGTTGTACGGGTCGATGGATCATCACCACCTCGTCCAATCACCGATAAGGGCAGGAAGGCCACCCTGGGGACCATTTTAGAACCGATTCTAGGAATAAGCCTTTTCCCCAGAGCAGACTGTATAGTGTGCTTCTACATACAACACTAGTTCTTCCCACAGCCGTAAGAGGGCAGGTTGGTTTAGTTAGTAACAACATTATTTCTTGCACTAACACCAGAAGGCGGAATAGCCATTGAACTATTCTATGAAATCTCCCCATTGGTCCCCGCTAAATGTTCAAATATACAACAAGTACAAAATATAGACAAGTCCGCAAACAGATATGGATAATTTGTTGCTTTCAGGGCGGTGATTCTGGTCTATGCAGTTTTATTAACTAATTACTTAAACATTAATAATTGTCACTTCCTAGCTAGGCGGTCACCATTATTAGGATAGGGCAATGACTGGTTGACTCAATGTCAGGATAATGTGACTGAGTGGAATATCAGGTCATGGGGCTGGCGGCCTGGTATCCCAGTGTGGCTACACTATACAGTCAGCATGAGGGCAGACTGTGACAAGTCGATACCCGTCCGGATATGGCCTTAGATGTGGCAAGCACGTAAAACTAAAAAAAAAAAAGTCTCATTGACTATTGCAATCTAGCATGCTGTGCTAATTGTAATCAATTGAAGACATTTTATGTATCTTAGGCTCCGTTATTCTATATTCAGAGAAACCAAATGAACGAATGTGTTGGGTCTCTTAATCGAATTATATTTATTATATATCTCACCACATATAACTCCTTCAGAGTGAGCAGAAACATATATATAGTATGTCCTGTTTATGTATATTTAAATGCATTGTATAGATGTACGCATACTGGTAAATCTTATGCAAGTATACATTTTGACAATGGTACAAGTGCAAGAGGACACGTGTAATGTTAGCAGTCATATAGCGACATAGACAGGATGGCGTCGGCAGGCTGATCACATCAGAGAGCCGGGGTGATGTAGTAATTGGGAAACTCTGTCCACAATGGCAACAACGAGGACTCAACACCCGATCTAGGCATGGTGTCCCATTTCCTTTCAACATCCCCGACAACAAAGGCATGACTATAAAGAAGCCATATTGTATTGATTTGTTGTCGAAGGTGAGGTGGTGATGTGATTAATTCATCTGACTGCATATTGTTGTCTCAGTGCGTGAACGCTGGTATAAGTGCATTTAATTATACGAGCAAATGTTAATAAGTGATAAGGACAGTGTGCGATGTATGTGGAAATACACGGTCAAGTGATGGAATAGATCACAGGAATGTGTGGGAAGTTAGAAATACCCCTACTAAAAAAACACATCCAAAATCACCCCAGACAAATATTTTAAAACGCGGAAAACAACGTCGGGAAAATAAACAACAACAAAAGGCAAGCCTTCTTTTCCACGCATGTTCTTTTCTAGGTGAGGCATAATGGGACACCTTGTCTGTTGACCTTATTCACAAGCGCATGCCAATATGTCATAAGGGCAGTGTAATGCCATGTGACTTCATCCTATTATATGCAAAATGTGTCTCCAAATGGCACACCACATCCCATTTTAAAACTGAAACCAATATCTACAATGTCTTCTACGACGGAGCCTATTTGTCGAATGTAATGCACATGCGATATTCCCGAAGCTACACAAGTTATGTCGACGATCCCAAGAAAATGTGACAATTAGTCGATCAGAAGTGTTGCTTTGGGATGGCGGAGTAGCTTCCGGTCACGTGGTTGACCCGCGTGTTCCTCTCGGCTGGTTTCCGGAGAGAGCTGGCTGTGCGGGTGGGCTGGGAACGGGGAGAGGAGTGATGGGAGGCACGGGCAGAGAGCAAGCGGAAGGGACACTGATAGATTAACGCGTTGGTGGGAGGAGGGTGGGGGGAGGGTGGGTGTGGTGGGAAGGTGGTGGTGGGTGGTGGATGTTGGGTGGTGGGTGGTGGGGGGAGGGGTTGGTGGTGGGTGGAGGGTAATGGTGGTTGGGTGGAGGGGTGGGGCTCTGAGAAGGAACAGCGAAAGAAGTCCTTTATATTAGGTGTTGTCATGAGGATAACACCGGGTATCAGCAGGAGAAGGGTTGTTTATGCGATGCTATCCCTATTATTCACACCCCTATTGGATACACATTGTCATGATCTGTAGCTCACCAGTATATGCACATCATTGTTAGCAGGTTAGGTGCATATTGCTGACATGGCCCTATTAAATACAAAACCCACTTATGGACGCTACCGCAATTTGCGCGTCCCAACCACCAATATGTGTATCATCATCAACACATCCCTATTATATCCACACTCCATTCTTGAACACGCCCTGATATTCGGACGATGATATCCTCAATTCGCTATTGTTGTCCTGTGCATTTTATACCCGTGTCCATATTATGCACATACTTATACTATGTGCATATTATATTATCCGTATGTATCAATACAAAAATGTCAGTAATCAGGAAAAACACGAAGACAGCAAGTATAATTATGGTAACTTTAATCAAGGTAAGGTTGAAACGTCCGGTTACACAATGTCAGCTCACAAGTGCTTATAAACAAGGCTAGAGATGCTATGGCCCTACTAAATGTCATACGTGGGGTGGGTGGGAGGCCAATTTTAAAGTCTGGTCAAAGTCTCCTGGCTCCTCCGGTCGTAATGACAGAAACCCACTGCTGCGTCACCTTATATAGCTAACTTGTACCCACAAAGAATCGAGTCAACAATTTAAGCACACTGCCTGCTATGTCATCAGAACCTGAGATCCATGGCGGCGAGGCTAAATAAACAAACCGCTAGTCGGCGACTGAGTTAAATACGTAGTTCTGACGAATTCCGCTAGTTGGCGCCAAAGACGTCCTGGCTACTGGCACGCCTTGCACTGTCTTTGTGATCCTGATTACCCGCAATGCCAAAGCATTACGCACAATTTGACATTCATATTGTTCATATATGCCTATTACTCACACTATTATGCAAATGCAACTTCTATTATGCAAATGCCCCTTATTACACACATCAGTATATACTTTACTGTAGCATACACATTACCCTATTAGGTCATCATCATCATGCTGTCAGTCGCAATGCGACAAAGACTGCTTTTATTTCTTAAGCGCCGCTATTTTGTGCGGTTGTGCATTTCATAAAAGCTGCTTGCAAAGTGTTGAAATGCTGCTGGCTTTTGCAAGTTACTAGGAGCACTCTCTCGGGGAGTAAATAGAGGTCTCACATGGGCAAGAACATGTCAAGACAGGTGCAGACTATTTGTCCCTGCAGTGGCTGGTTGGGAGATGTTGGGAGTTCCATTCCTCACCACCCTTAATGCTGCCACGGAAGCATGGTTTTCTGTTAGGGTTTGCTCCCTTAGCCTTTGGTTCTATCAGGAACCTGTACATCACAAGGCAGTGGTTTATAACTTTGCAAGGCAGGGGCGTCAAACTCCCTGAGGTATTTTAGCAAGTAGGTACTGCAATACCCGCAATACCCGATTATGCAGGCAGTGTACAGTCAATACACTGAGTAATACACCTGAGTAATACTGACTAATAGACCTGAGTAATACACTTCCCTATACCCTACATTACATTACACCTATATTATGAACACTCCTCTACACTCTCCTATTATATATCCCGACTATTAATATGATCTATTATACACACTCATATTAGGCACATATTCCTATTATACAGATATCCTAAAAACCACATTTTCCTATTATACATCAATACCATGTACACGCCCCTAGGATACACACACGTTATGTTCATACCCCTTTGTATGCACACATCCCTGTACAAATCATCCTTTTACTACCACCTACCATATGCATGGCCCTATTATACATATCCTCCTATTACACACACGTCCCTATTATCCATACATATATATAATCCTCCATATTATAAATGCCATCATATTATCGACATGTCCATTATATATCCCTACCTATTATGCACCTTCCCCCTATTTTGAACACTATGCTACTATGCACACATCATTAATATAAGCGAATCGCTATTATGCATATACACATGTCTCTATATATTACGGGCCTCTGGTGTATGCAACAACTGATATTTATTTAAACGCCAACTATTGGATTACTTCTATTGTACAAATCTCCCCTTCCGGCAGCAAAAATAGGCTATGAAAGGAACTGTTTGGCCTTTTCATGTAAATAGTTTTCACTCACTTAAGTCGCAGTCACACTATGGCTTGTAGTCACGTGCGACCACTTTAGGGCCACCTTGCGACCGCTTTTGACTAAAAAACCCACATTCACAGGTGACCTACTTGCGACCAAAGTGATGGTGTCACAAGGAGGTTTTCATTGCAGTAACTCAAACCTGCTTGCAACCAATATGGTCACAAGGAGGTCGGCGACAACTGAGGACCACATTGCGAGCACTTTGCAACCATTTTGCGACCACATGCGACCTCTTTGTGACCACCCTTTGTTGTGGTCGCAAAGTGGTCGCAATAGTGTGACTGGATTATTATGAAAACATCTGTCAAAACTGTGCGATAATTTATCTGGAGATTTACCCTGAAATGGACTCTCGCCACATTCATTGTACTTGAAATAAGAAAAGGAAAAGAAGAATACAAGAAAAGAACCCCCGCACAAACCCACCATAAAACTATATATTAAACCATTAGAGGAAATACTCGAACGGACAAGGCTGCCCTTTATGGAAGATCTTCTGATCCAAAAGAATCTCCGGTGGGCTGGACACCTCATGAGGATGTCATCAGACAGGCTGCCAAAGCAGATCCTCTACTCTCAACTGTCTTCTGGTTACAGAAAGAGAGGGCACCCTCGTCTCCGGTTCAAGGATACCATCAAGAGAAACCTGAAGCTGAGAGACATTAAGACCGACTTATGGACATCACTCTCACAACAGAGAGCTAAATGGAGAGCAACAGTCAGGTAATGAAAACAGTCTTTGTCACATCGCGACTGACAGCATGATGATGATGATGAAACTATTAGGAACAATTTGTCAACTTTGCCGAACAGTTATAAGTCATAATGTATCCGAGCATCATATGCATCTCAACTGTCATTTATATACGCAGTCACGGACAGGACACCAGAGCTGCGACACTGAGGAATGCATTAATGTGTCCACCACAGGGGTGAAGAGAAGGAGCATAGTGGACTGGGGAGCATGGAGTAACAGATGCTGGGCGCGCTGAGAACACTGCGTGTCAATTCTTACATGATATCAGATTAGATGCCGCTGAAGTTTCCCGACCTGTCCCCACTTTGTGACACATTAATGCATTTCTTGTTTGGGGTTGCTGGAGCAGTATATTGAATCTCAAATTGCAAACAAGTGTCCCGAATTGAGGAGCCGAAAGCACTTTAGAAGACAGTGCCATCACTGCCGCATTCAATGCCAACCTCAAATTGTCGTCTGCTCTTCATCCCCGTGGCAGTTCCATTTCCTGCGAGGGGCGAGAGTGTCGAAATGTCGTCTGCTGTTCATGTTTCCATAGATCTGATTTCACGCGAGGATTCGTTTTCATTGGAAGTTGTCTATTTGTGTGAGTGTGCGTGTAAATTTGAATCAGCTATCGGCAAATTACTGTTTCCATGAGGGTCAGTATTTTAAAAACTTCAATTTAACGGTCGTGTCACACGGGCACAACACACTAATGGATGCAGACATGCCGCCCCAACTCATTCAGGATGTGACCGGAATGTCATGTCACACTCAGATAAACAAATATAAGATAGGAATTAAGGGTCATGTCACACTCAGATAAACAAATATAAGATATGAATTAAGGGTGATGTCACAGTTAGATTGACACACATAATATGTAGACTGAAGGTCATGCACACTCAGATGTGAACTGAAGGGAATATCATACACAAAACAACATATAACAATGTAATGAACTAGTATTGTATCACACTCAAATCTACCGATATAAGATGTAAATTGATGGTCATTTCTCACTCAGATCGAACGCCTGTCTCCTATCTGGGAGATCATTGGTTCAATCTAAGGCCATGTCAAACCTAAGACAAAATGCATTCTAAAGTGGAATATGGCCTATGACTAGACATATATGCGTATTACGCATTCCAATTATACTGCATGCTCAATCCCAAACAGCTGGGAGCATATTGATATATAGCTTTCATGTAGCAACGCTACGATAGGTGATTTAACACTTCTTATAAAATGTGACACTAAAGGCACACGCTTTGCTAAACCCACATCTAAGACCCCAGTCATACTACAGCTTGCGACCACTTTGCGATCACCTTCGACCAAAGAACCTACACTCACCAGTGACGTCATTGCTACCAAAACAATGGTTGCCAATGTCTGGGCGTCACTGGTGAGTGTGGGTTCTTTGGTCTAAGGTGGTCGCAAAGTGGTCATACACTGTAGTGTGACTGGGGTATTAGTCGCTGGTTTTAGAACCAGGGAGGTACGAGGATGCGCTAGTTACCAGCTATCGAGAGAAAGCTCCACTTCCGGTGTGTGTGCATGCAGTAAGAGAGCCTACAGCGCCCACAATGCATTCGTTCTATATATCTAACGTACATACTGGTGCACTTACTAAACAGTCTTGCTCATAGAATTGCAAATTAAAACAATTAAATCGAATCTCTGACTGCTGAAGCCTGTGGTGTCAGAGTTTTGGCATGCGTACCAACATTAATGTGGCGTGCATGTTTGCATGTTTTCAAAAATCTCCTAAATTATCGACTTCGGACTAAAGTAAGTTGATAATAACAATCAATTTAATCTATTTATCCCAAACATATTACAGAAACTCAAACCATCGGACCTTGCAATATCAAACGGTTGGGTAAAATAGTTGACACGTAGACAAATGTTTTACCACACAATCTATGTTAAGCAGGTAAGTCATGAGGGTGGATTCAAGTGGCTCATCAGATGTTGTTTTTCTGGCATTCTCTGACAACCTATTCCAGAAAATGGGAATCTGAGCAGGTGACCTGTCACCATAGTGACATTCGAATGTAACAAAATACACATATTTGTTCATTTGAATATTGTGCTCGCGTGACAGCGGTTCATCGATCAATGGAGTCGCTGATGAGAGGTACTACTGTGTATGCACACATTCAACATCTGCATTTCCTTCCCTGAGAGGATCAATGCTCATGGGTTCGAAACATAGCTGAGTCAATCCAATGAATTAAGCATTGATACTTGTCACCATCTAGCCTGGCAATCGACATTATTCGGATAAGGCAAATAATACTTTAAAACCTGTTGTTTTACTTGCGATGTGTAAAGGAACCTGGTTCACTGCAGGAATCGTTGACCTGTTGAATATGGCGCCTGCCTGTCTATGTGGCTCCTTGAATAAGAGGTCAATGCAGAGGTCAATCATATGACCTCAGAAGTTGCAAGGACATAACAGCATAATGATGCCAAACTAAGTCCACCATCGATGACTTTGGGCAGGTTCAGTCAAGCGTGGTATTTAATGGATTGTGCTGTGACCTACCTGGCCCTTCGTGATGTAGTGGATGAGCTGTAATCTGACAGGTGAAGCAAAGGCACTCAGTGAGGTGAAATATCGGTCAGACGCGAGAGCCAGCTTCATAAGGTAGTGTCCAATAAAACCATAATAATGCTACAACATGGTTAAAATAGGAATATATTGTTGAAGGCTGGAGAAATGGCATTTCCTATATAAAAGCACAGTGGAAAGGTGAGTATTACGGATATATACAACACGCTCGAGTGATGCTGCTTTTCTTACATCCTCTGGAAAACAAAGAGAGACCTGCTAGTCAATAGGCACAAGCAATCATCATATATATATGTACAATGATAAGTGATAATATCTGACTGGATGACCTGAGAGTTTGCAATGATTATTTTGTGGGAACCAAGCTTGCAGAGATATGCAGGGGCATTACCATTGATAGCTTCATGGCGGTTATTACAAATTATGACCGCAATAAACTGTTTTTCTGGCAGCTAATGCAAATAAGACACCATTAAATAAAACCCCATGAAGACTGGCCGCTCGGGTGGATTACAGCTGCTATGCGCATGCTCAGGCTTATCATGAAGCAATGCCCCTTGCGACTGATTATGTTACTTATGAGGTGCCTTAGATTTACGTCGGCTCGCCCAGATTACAGACTTCCTTCATTGCTATCGGCGCGGCCCGCTGCGGTAACCATAGAGAAATCATAACCATAGAGAAACATGACATCGGGTGTGGATGGATTACCCGAGATTCATATAATCAAACATGCTGCGCAATGACCGCCATCTATACCAGCAGTTGGCAAAAATAGCAGTGATTTACAAGGCCTTCTACATTACGTGCGCCCACTTCTAATCAACCACCGCGTTTCCCTTTGTCCAGACTCTCCCTCTCCCCTCTCCTCTTCCCTCTCTGCCTGAAGGAGCTCAACGTAGGAAATACAAAGGTGCTCTCCCTCATATCTCTCCACCAACCCGCCACACACGCACCTCCAAAAGCATCCAAAACATCATAGAGTTAGCTTCTTATGGGGCTATCACACTGCAACGTAACGCCATAGCGTAAGCCGACATAGGTGACATTTTGCCATTACGTTGAGATATGTCGAGGAACGTCAAGATACGCTATGTATATGTTAGACATATGTCGAGTACGCTAGACATATGTTACACATACATTATACATACATGGAACGATGTTGAACTACGTCAGGCATAAGTCAAGCCGGCAGAAACGTACATTCCGTGGATTGACAATATATTGTAAACGTATGGATAACGTATGGATAACCTATGTCTAACATATGTTTGGCGTTTCTCCACCATGTTCTGATGTATTTAACATATAAAGGCGTACATCTGGTGATCGAAAAAAGTATATAACATTCACCGGCATTCTGCAAGCATTCCGTGAGCGTTTTTTTAATGTTCTCATGCGCTACCAATATGTTGGATCAACGTTTTGCCTACATCCACTATGTTGCACTAACGTCCAAGTTGGCCCTGAAATGCAGAGATTTTCTACATATCTCAATGTAAATAAGTGATTTCTACGTTCTTCAATCGCTGGCCTAATATGTCATAGTGTGACAGGTGTATTAGCAAAGACTCGTAACTCCGCATGCGCCATCTGACAGGAAGTAGCAGAAGTACTAGTAGTAGTAGATGGCAGTGCGTGCATCCGACTGCTTCTGGGGGGTTCGTAGCCTTACAATGGTTACCGGCTGCAAAACTGCAGCAATATAGAAAGGCTCTGATAAATTGGTCCAATCTTTTGTTGAAGATTAATCTTCAGGTGGGACAGTTGTAGAAGCTGGGGATGTCTTTACAACATTCAAAATGGCAAGCTTTGGGGCACCCGAATCACTCCGGTCTGGCTGTAGCAGAGCACTTGTATCCAGTAACAGCAGCAAGGGTTCAGGAGGAAGGGATGGGTAAAGGTGGGTACAGCAGGTTCCAGCAACAAGAACAAAGTGAGAGAAACGATAAGGTAGAGGGCCCCACCCAAGCAATCAACTCCCTTGATCAGGGGAAGAAGTAAGCCCGGGAGAAAAAAAAAAGGGGTAGAGTATAGGACAGAGAAATGAGGACAGTTGAGTCAAAGGACCATGTCTCTTTGCTCTATGGTGACCAGCCGGCAAGCCAAAGACATGGACAGAGTAAGAGTAGAAAGTGAAATGCTAGCGGAGAGGAGATAGAGAGAGGTGTGAACAAAGTGCGGTCCGGATAGCAAGTGATGTGCGCGTGCATCCGATACTGGTAGTGGTCTAATATACCCGCGTTTCTAATCTATATGCAAACGACTGAGTTGCCTGGATGTAGTCGGAGCTGGTGACTCCTCCCCGCCCCCACCCCCATCCCGACTGCATCCGCACCACCTCACACCACCCATTCTCGGGGTAGGCTGCAGCACCTCCTGGTGAGCAAGGCGGGAAACACAATGGGCAGTGGATGAGGGCTCCTTCCCTTGGAGGCAGCCATTTTATTCCGGGTAAAGCGGCGAATGGCATGATTAGGTGCTCCCAGGGGTGGCGGGTGGGTAGGCCCGGTGGGGCGGGGGATGGGGGGCGGGGGGGGAGGCAGCAGTGGGGGGGAGGGGGGGGGGGTGCGCTCAGGGGGCGGTCGGGGAAGGATAGCCATAGGGATTTTCTTACCCGGCAACAATGCCATCTCAAATGGCCGAAGACATCAATAGGGTCTGTTGGAATTATGACAAAATAGTAGATGAATGTTTTAATTGCGGTGTGGTGCTAAATATAAATGTTGCAGTTGATCGACCAAGTGTTCATTTGCATATCCGTATCCAAGTCAGCATGTGACTGCCATCATTCGCGATTACCTCTGCACGAGTGTTACTGCTCCTTGTTATGGCGTATAAATGTACGTTTTTCGTGTTGACATTGTTTGTTTGTTGTTGTTTTAAGTACTAGTAACAGCTTACGTCATAGTGCGCACTCATGGTGTCTTTACAGTGTTGCCCCACTGGGAGACCAGGCCACCAGAACCATGGCCTGATATCCCACTCATTCACATTATCCTGACACTGAGCTAACCAGTCCTTGCCCTATCCCATTATGCTGAGCCCCTGATTACGAAGTGACACATATCAATTTGAAACTCATTGGTTTGACTCAATCAGGGTTCGAACCCACAAACCCATGGGTTCGGATCCCCCGATCTCCCAAAACAGGAGGCGGACGCTCAACTCATTCGGCCATCCTGTCTGGTCTTTAGTTTTGAAACAGATGACTGGCAGATGAATCTTGGTCACATATGAATGTCAGATGAATCTGGGTCAGACAAGAGTGGCAGACGAATCTGGGTCACCCATGAGTGGCAGGTGGATTTGGGTGACATACAGGTGGCAGGTGAATTTGGGTTGCATATTGGTAGAAGTTGAATCTGGGTCACATATTGGTGGCAGTTGAATCTGGGTCACATATGGATGGGTGGCAGGTGGATCGGAGTCACTTATTGGTGGCAGGTGAATTTGGGTCACGTATGGGTGGCATGAATGTGGGGCACACTTGAAATTGAATGGCATGCGTGTCTGAATTATAGCTGAATCACAGTTGAAGCCAGCAGATTTCAGCTGGACCCTATAGACTTCAACGGTTTTGGTTTGTTTGTTTGTTGTTGTTTTACGACCTAGCAACATCTAAGCTCATATCAGGATGGGTACTGACTTGTGCCAGTGCACACTAATGGCAACTTTATAGTCCTCTCCCACTGGGAAACCAGGCTGTCGGCACCATGACCTGGTATCACACTCAGTCACATTATCCTGACACTGAGCACACCAGTCCTTGCCCTGTACTAATAGTGCCGAGTGCCTGGCTAGGAAGCGACAAGTATCAATTTTTAAGTCATTGGTTTGACTCGACCAGGGTTCGAACCCACGATCTACCAGCACGGGAGACGGACTTCAACGGTGACATATTCTATTATATTCACTCCGTTCTATTAAATTCATGAAGTCTTCCGGTATACTGCTCCAGTATCGAAGTTGGATACATAGGATACAATCCAGAAGTGATATGGTTGCCAGAAGTTTATGCTTTTATCAAACCATGTACATTTAATCCACTTGGGTGGTGCAGTGGGATTTTGCCTGAGTTGTGAGGTGTGGTGTTCTGGAATATGGGGGTGCAGTATGATTGTGTCTCAGTGTTGAGGTGTGGTGTGCTGGAATATGGGGGTGCAGTATGGTTGTGTCTCAGTGTTGAGGTGTGTGTGCTGGAATATGGGGTTGCAGTATGATTGTGTCTCAGTGTTGAGATGTGGTGTGCTGGAATATGGGGGTGCAGTGTGATTGTGTCTCAGTGTTGAGGTGTGGTGTGCTGGAATATGGGGGTGCAGTATGATTGTGTCTCAGTGTTGAGGTGTGGTGTGCTGGAAATAAGGGGGGTGCAGTATGATTGTGTCTCAGTGTTGAGGTGTGGTGTGCTGGAATATGGGGGTGCAGTATGAGTGTGTCTCAGTGTTGAGGTGTGGTGTGCTGGAAATAGGGGGTGCAGTATGATTGTGTCTCAGTGTTGAGGTGTGGTGTGCTGTGATATGGGGGTGCAGTATGATTGTGTCTTAGTGTTGAGGTGTGTGTGTGCTGGAATATGGGGGTGCAGTATGATTGTGTCTCAGTGTTGAGGTGTGGTGTGCTGGAATATGGGGGTGCAGTATGATTGTGTCTCAGTGTTGAGGTGTGGTGTGCTGGAATATGGGGGTGCAGTATGATTGTGTCTCAGTGTTGAGGTGTGGTGTGCTGGAATATGGGGCTGCAGTATGGTTGTGTCTCAGTGTTGAGGTGTGTGTGCTGGAATATGGGGGTGCAGTATGATTGTGTCTCAGTGTTGAGGTGTGGTGTGCTGGGATATGGGGGTCCAGTATGATTGTGTCTCAGTGTTGAGGTGTGGTGTGCTGGAATATGGGGGTGTAGTATGATTGTGTCTCAGTGTTGAGGTGTGGTGTCCTGGAATATGGGGGGTGCAGTATGATTGTGTCTCAGTGTTGAGGTGTGGTGTGCTGGTCTCTGGGTGATATGGTGTGGTGTGTTGAGTTCTGGCGGGTGCAGTGTGATGGTGTCGGAGTGGTGAGGTGTCTGGTGTTTTAGTGTTTACACGGTGAGGTGTTGTGTGTTGGTGTTTGCATAGTGAGCTGTGGGGTGTGTTGGTGTCTGAGTGGTGATGTGTGGGGTGTGTTAGTGTTTGCGTGGTGAGGTGTCTGGTGTGTTAGTGTTTACGTGGTGAGGTGTTGTGTGTGTTGGTGTTTGCATGATGAAGCTGTGGGGTGTGTTTGTGTTTGCGTTGTGAGGTGTGGGGTGTGTTGGTGTTTGCATGGTGATGTGTGGGGTGTGTTGGTGTTTGCATGGTGATGTGTGGGGTGTGTTGGTGTCTGCGTGGTGATGTGTGGGGTGTGTTGGTGTTTGCATGGTGATGTGTGGGGTGTGTTGGTGTTTGCGTGGTGATCTGTGGGGTGTGTTGGTGTTTGCATGGTGAGGTGTGGGGTGTGTTGGTCTTTGCGTTGTGAGGTGTTGTGTGTGTTGGTGTTTGCATGGTGAGCTGTGGGGTGTGTTGGTGTTTGCGAGGTGATGTGTGTGGTGTCTTGGTGTTTGCATGGTGAGGGGTTGTTTGCTGCTGTTTGCATGGTGAGATGGGTGGCGCACTAATACCCGGATGGTGTTGTGTGACTGTGTCTGGATGGTGAGGTGTGGTGTGCTGGTGTTTGTGTGGTAAGGTGTGGTGTATGGGTGCTGAGGTGTGGTGTGTTGGTGTCTGGGTGGTGCGGTGGCGTGTGCGTGTGTTGGTATGCGCGTGGTGCGGTGTGTGGCCGTTAATTCGCGGGTGGTGATGTGAGTGGTGTACGGTTCCCGGTGGGTGAGCTATACATACTCAGTAAACGGACGGCTATTTCCGGTCTTATTTTGCTATCCCGGTGACAGCAGCAGGATAGCGGAACCGGAACACCGGGTAGCGGGGCGTTGGTCATAGAGCGCGCGCTGGAGCGGCAAGCTGCCCGACAACTCTGCACTTCCGGCACCCTGCCCCCCCCCCCCCCCCCCCCCCCCCCCCCCCCCCCCCACGTCCCTCCCGCTACCCCCACCCGTCGCCTCCCGCCCCATTTAACTCTGCCGTTACTCCCAGGTTCATGCTGTGCTGCGCTGTTCCACGCCGTCCCCAGAGGCACGCCGAATCCCCCCCCCCCTCCCCTCACACCACCTCCCCGTCCCCCACCCCACCTACTTCTTCACACACATCCATGTCCACGCCTCCACGCACACCCGCACACATATCCACACTCACACCCACACACATGCTCCGACACCAGCGCCCGCCGTGCCCGCCTTCACCCACTCCCCCCTCCCTACACACCGTCTGCTCAACCGTAAAGCGCACTCTCAAATCAGTGAGTTTTATTTTGAAGGTGAATCAGCAAAGAGTAAATGAACAATTTTGATGGTCTTTATTAAGCGTAGCTTCTCTTGTGAAGGTGAATGAATGTGTTACTCGTTGTGATATGTATCGAGTACTGTTGTAATATACTGTAACTGTAAGGCAGTATCAACATAATGATGTCACCTTTTACTTCCATGTAAGGTCCGATCCAAGGCCATGCAAGGCATGAACCTCGATAATCAGATGAAAGCCATGTTTCACACGTGCATTCTTTTGGTGTAATGTAGAGCAGCCTATGAGAAGGCTATCAATGATCTAAAGTCAGGTAAGGCTCCTGGAAATGACCAAATAACATCAGAAATAATAAAAGGACTAGATGAAGTGGGGATTCAAATCATTCATAAGCTAGTAAATGACATTTATGAGACTGGATTTATACCATTGAATATGAATGAATCCATATTTGTATGACTCCCAAAGAAGCCAAAACCAACATTGTGTACTGAGTACAGAACACTAAGCCTGATGAGTCATATGTTGAAGATGATCCTGAAAATAATTTTACTGAGAAACAGACAACATTGAAGAACAAATCAGTAACATACACAGTGGGTTTATATCTGGAAGAGGTATACGTGAAGGGATTTTCAATATGAGAATGATTTGTGAACGTTATTGTGAAATGAACCAGGATGTTTATGCCTGCTTTATTGACCGAGTCACTCATGAAATGTTAATCAAATGTTTACAAGATATTGGTGTCAATGGCAAAGACTTTAAACTAATTGTGAACTTATACTGGACACAACGTGCATTTATAAAATTGGAGCACGGCCTATCGGATGAAGTTATGATTAAACGAGGAGTTTGACAGGGGGGTGTATTGTCACCATGTATTTTTAACCTGTACACAGAGACGATTTTCAGAAACATTGAAGATTGCAAGGGCATGACAATAGGTGGCATGAACATCAACAATCTTAGATATGCCAATGACAGTGTAATACTAGCAGACAGTGAGAAAAACCTACAAGATATTGTGAATAGAATCAATAAAGCTGGAATACTATTCAACATGAAGATGAATGCCAGGAAGACCAAAACAATGGTTATAAGTAAAAAGACAGATAAACCAAATGTCAATATAACCATAGATGGCACAAACATAGAACAAGTATCCGAATTCATATATCTCGGACAAAAGATTACAAATGATGGGAGATGTGAGGAAGAAATTAAAAGAAGGATAACAATAGCCCGAACAACATTCTCCAAAATGTATAGAGTGTTAACATCAAGTAAGATATTAATACAAACAAGGAAGCGTATTCTTCAGTGTTATGTGTGGTCTACTCTAATGTATGGGGCTGAGACATGGACAATCTCTAAGAAAATGTACAAACGTTTAGCAGCATTTGAGATGTGGACTTATCGAAGGATGATGAAAATATCATGGACAAAGAAGATCACCAACAAAGAAGTTCTCAGAAAAATTTAAAATAAGAAATGCTTGTTTGCCACTATACAGACAAAGAAACTTATTTATTTTGGCCACATCATTCGTCAGAGTTCAATATACCGTACATTGTTGGAAGGGAAGGTGAATGGCAGCAGAGGGAGAGGGAGACCAAGAACATCATGGTTTACAAATATTTCACAGTGGACAGGCTTGAATTATTCACAGTCTATCAGAACAGCACATCATCGGGACAAGTGGAGAACCATTGCATCCAACCCTCGACTAGAGGACGGAACTATTGATTGATTGAGAGCAGCCTAATCATGATTTGAAGTCAGTTCACCCCCAAATGAGGTAATCACATATTTCAAAAGAATCTCGTCTTTCATCGGGCATAGTGGCCGAATTGGTAGAGAGTGAGTCATGCATACGGGAGATCGGGAGTTCGGTTCCCGGTCGACCAAACCAATGACTTATACAATTGATACTAGTCACTTCCTAGCCTGCTGCTCACCATTAATAGGGTAGGGCAAGGACTGGTAGGCTCAGTGTCAGTATAATGTGACTGAGTGGGATATCGGATCACGGTACCAGCAGCCTGATTTCCCAGTGGGGCAGTGCTGTGGTGTCAACATGAGTGCACACTGTAACAAGTCGGTACCTATCCTGATATGACCTGAGATGCTGCCATGACGTAAAATTCCAACATCCAACCAACTAATGTCTTTCATGTTTGCCCATTTTAACTAACACCGGCTGTAATGTACGTGTGGACACCGTGAGTTCTTGTAACGTAACTGACTTTATTAGGAACACTGGATCATGACGTCATGCAGTCTCACTGTCGGGGGCGTTCGTACAACTACAATACATTACATCTTCCCCTTTTCCTTAAGTAACATATGGACCGTTTTAAATATCATTAATGTTACCTTATTGTTTGAATTGATATCTGTACTGACTTAGAGCTATAAAACTTACAGCTATACAAATTCCTTTATTCCCAAATTATCCTAATTATCAAGTCATAACATATACATATATAATATTTCATTCCTTATCCTAACCCCTCTCTTACAGATAACAGGTATTCAACATATTATTACATGAACTTAGTATATAGCAATTGATTGCAAACAAAATGTTTATTGTGAGACGTATAATTGCTTCTAGATTGAATGGACTCGGTATGCTGCTTCTTGATTTGTGGTCATTTTGTGCCTTCTTGGTTTGACACATATATGTTATGACGTTGTCGTGTCCCCAGTCTGGGCTGTTTACATCAGTTAAACCTTTCACTTATGTTATTTGATTCAATATTGAAGACGCGTCAATATACATACATGGACTTAACTTACTAAGAATGAGGAACATACTGCACATGTAACAGTAAGTATTGGTAACATAACTTAACGTACAGTTAAGCCGTAACGAACTGGTGGCCTACTTAAACGACCATAACGTGTAGTACATGTGATTGGTACGTTTATTTTCTGCGAGTTATTCACGTGAACAGATGTTGCATCTCGTGCAGTTTTATTTGAGCGGTGACTAGGACACTTTTGAATAAATCTCCTGTTCCGCCGTATTATATGGTCATGTTCATTTATCACATCGTAACCTCTTTTAGTGTCGACATTAGTATTTACAATACTACCTTTCTTCCAGTCACCATTGTGGTCCTTATAACGGACATTATCACCCTTCTTCAAAGGGTGCTGAATACTACTGGCATGTCTGTCAAAGTACTCTTTCTGTACTTGCTGACTATGGTGTATTTGGTGGAGTTTTGATGTATGTACTGTTGCCCTCAAGTCCCGATCTAGTACCGGGATCCTGCTTCTTAATTTTCGTGACATCAATAGTTGCACAGGGGATGCGCCAATCCCATTCAATGTTGTATTTCTATAATTGAGCATGGCTATATGTATATCTCTACCGTCTCTTACACATTTTTTTATTATACGTTTGACTATTTGAACATATCGCTCAACTAATCCGTTACTTTGGGCATGCATCGGACTAGAGTACAGCGATACGAACCCATAGAACGAAGCAAACTTTTGAAATTCGAGACTCGTGAACTGTGGACCATTATCCGATACTATATATTTGGGGATACCAAACCGGGCAAATGTTTGTTTTAATGCCTCAATAACTGCTGTAGTAGATATTCTGTCCAATTCTATGAACTCCGGAAATTTGGAATAATAGTCAATAATCAAGATGTAATTCTTACCGTGTACATGAAATAAGTCAATCCCTATTTTATTAAATGGTATATCTATGATCGGGTGATTTATCAACGGTTCTTTGGGTGGCATATTTTTAAATTCCTGACATGTATCACATCTGGATATTTTGTCTTCCAATTGTCTACCGATTCCCGGCCAAAAAATGTTATCCCTGGCGAGCTGCTTACATTTTGCGATCCCTAAGTGTGATTCGTGTATTTTGTTCAGCATCTCAGGCTGTAGAATTTTAGGGACTACTATTTGTGCACCTTTCAGTAATACTCCCTCTGCCCATGTTATCTCATGTCTAAACGTATAATACGGTTTCACACTATTAGGAATATGCTCGTTACTATCCGGCCATCCTTCCAACGTTAGATTTTTTAATGTGTTGAGCGTCTGATCTACCTTGGTGGCCTCCTTGATACGATGGACAACATCCATATCCAAATCTTTAGCCCCAACCGAAATGTCATGGTCGCACAAATCCTTAGGGGCTATACTGGAGGTATGCACTCTTGATAAAGTGTCTGCAAAATATAAATGTGACCCTTTCAGATATGATACCGTAATATTATAATTTTGCAATCTCATGCGCATACGTTGCATCCTTGCTGAAAGCTCGTGTATTGGTTTAAGCATAATTGCAACTAGGGGTTTGTGGTCTGTGTGTACTGTTACTTCATTACCATAAATAAAATGATGGAACTTCTTACAGCCAAAACATATGGCTAATAATTCTTTTTCAATTACCGCATAATTTATTTGTGATTTATCTAATGCTTTTGATGCCATAGCTACAGGTAATTCATTTTGAAACAAAGTGGCGCCTAACCCATATTTAGACGCATCCACTTGAATTATAACTTTTTGTGTACTATCAAAATATTGGAGTATTGGTGCTTCAGTTAACAACTTCTTTAAATCCTGAAACGCCTTTTCTTGTTCTCTTTCCCAGTGCCATGACACATTCTTTTGAATCACCGTCCTTAATGGTTTTGTTATGTTAGCCAGGTTCGGAATAAATTTACTAACATATCCAATCATTCCTAAAAATCGGTGTATACCTGGTTTATCGGTTGGACTGGGCATGTCGATAATCGCTTGTATTCTGTCCATGTTAGGACTTAGGCCGTTCGAGCTAATTACATGCCCTACATAGTTAACACTGTTCTTGAAAATTCTAGACTTTTTAGGACTTAATTTGAGATGAACAGTTCGTGCACGGCTTAAAACTGCCTCTAATCGGTCGTTATGTTCTTTTTCTGTAATTCCATGTACCAAAATGTCATCTGATATTACATGAACACCTGGCATCCCTCTTAAAATTTTGTTCATCTCCTGAATAAAGATATCTCCCGCAGTTTTTATTCCAAATGGCAATCTCGTATATCTGTATCTACCCCAAGACGTATTAAATGTACATAGTTCAGAACTTTCTTTATCTAATTCTATTTGCCAATACCCGCTTTGTGCATCTAAAACCGAAAAATACCTAGCTCCATGCAATTTAGCCACTACTTCCTCGACTGTTCTTACAGGATATGGTCCTCTCAATATCGCTTTATTTAGCTTAGTAGGGTCTAGGCAAATTCTTAGTTTTCCAGGTTTACATACTATTGTAATTGAATTCACCCAAGGGGTTGGCCTCTCCTGTTTTACAATGACCCCCAATTTTATCATACGTTCTAATTCTTCATGTACCCCTTCTGTAATGGCTATCAGTATTCTACGTGGGGGGTCTATACATGGAGTTACATTATTATCAACATATATTTTAGCATTGACCTTAATTAAACCTAAACCCTCAAATACGTCAGCATATTTTATTACCAATTTGTCAGCATCATGTGAAGTTGTCGTACTTAACGTGTACAGTCGTGCTAACAGACCCAATTGAACACAGGCTTGTTTGCCCATGATCGCACTGCCAGCATCTGTAACTTGAAATCGTAAAACCTGTCCGTTGATCATCAATGTTGTTTCTCCTGCCGGCTTGATCTTATGTCCACCGTATGTGATCAACTGACAATTAGACGGTTTTAAAAGAGCACTTTCTATTGTCTTGTAAATTTCCAATGGTAAAATATTGGCCTCGGATCCTGTATCTAATTTAAATGAGACCTCCATACCACCGATAACGAAAACCTCATACCACAAATCTTTGTTGTCGTCATCAGAATTGTATATTGAACCGACAAACAGATTATAGCCATCACTGTCCTGTTGTTCCTGAACTTGATTGTCGAATGTACCTCGCCCGACATGTTCATTTTCGGCTTCCAAATCAACATTAATTTCATATAGCGGTGCTCCCCTTGGCTGTGTCTTCTGCATATGGCACATTTTTACAAAATGACCCATTCGTCGACATCCCATGCATTCCTTTCCGCGTGCTGGACAGTTTCCATCCCGGTGATTATATCCACATCGTCCACACCTGGAAGCCGCCATCTTACGGCCTTGTTGATATTGATTTGTTGATGCTTGTTCCCATGGAGATATCCTGGGTCCCTGTTCAGCGCGTCGTCCGTAACCCCTGGATACTGCATCCACTTGACTCGATGAAGACAATTGTACCTGTGCCGATTTATTTTCACTCAGTCTACATAACTGTACACAGTCTTCCAATGACAATTTTGGTGCTTGTAATAACTTATTCCTGAGTTCGTTATCTTTTACTCCACACACGATTCGATCACACAAAAGGGAAGCTTCCAACTGTTCATAGCAACAAAACTGTATACGATGTCTTAACTCGCGAATGTATTTGTCTATATTTTCAGTTGTTTGGTTGAATGAGTTGAACTCATACCTTATCACAGTGATGTTTGTTTTTCCTTCGCAATACTTTGAAAATGCTGCTATTAGTGGTCCAATCTTGTCTTTGTCAGCCGTTTCGAATTCGAATGTACGATGAACTTTTTGTGCTTCACTGCCAGCTACATGCAGCAGCACACAGCATTGCACTTTCTCTGTCTTAGATCCTATCCCCGCTGCTGTTGAATAAATTTTGTATGAATGCAACCAAGATCTCCAATTTATGGCCATTCGTTCGTCCAAATTTAGCGGTCCAGGTGGCTTCAATCCCTGAAGCGCCATTTCATCCGCTTAGTCCATCACATCTGACACCATGTAATGTACGTGTGGACACCGTGAGTTCTTGTAACGTAACTGACTTTATTAGGAACACTGGATCATGACGTCATGCAGTCTCACTGTCGGGGGCGTTCATACAACTACAATACATTACACCGGCCACTGTTATATGTGCCTCTATAAATATAATGACACACTCATATCTTTGGGAAATGTTATTCCCTTCCCAATTTAAGACAGTCCACATATGGAACAAACTGATTCTTGCTAAGCCTTTGTGAAATAGTTTAGCTCAGAGCAACTCTGAGTAATTCGCAGCGTACCGAACTGTGTCAATATAGAACGTTCAGCACAGCTCAGTGTAAATATAGAACGTTCAGCGCAGCTCAGTATCGCTGCGAAAAGCGGCCGTCACCTGCTTGCAATACGAATATCGGCTCATCACGTATGGCATTTCCCAAAGGGTGGCACTGGATAAGCCAGGCATACACTAACGGAGAACTGCGAGCATCGCAATGCTTCGCACGTAGTAGTGGTGTGCACTCAGCTCACCACCTCAAATGCCAGGCGTTCATAGGTAGATTGCATCAGGGTGCTTCGGGAGTCTAAAGGTAAAGACCCTGAAATGGTAAAGGTGCCGGTTAGCGTTTCTTCTAGACGTGATGCTTGTATTTGTTTGAAACACACTCATGATAAAGGGTCCATGGCCAGGATGATACAATACTGATCGCTGTAGGGCATTGTACCTCCCATGTGTCTGTAATCGAAGTACACTTGCTTTATATTCATAATGGCATGTTTAAGACATAGAATAATAATGATGATCATTGTGCATTTATAAAGGATTTACCTTCAGTGAATAGAGTTTACAAGCTGCGGCCAGTTTTGCTGAACTTGTTTTGTTGTATCCTCGTGTACTGTTACGTACATGTCCTTATTATAATAGGACAATCATATATGATGGCGTTGCGACTATACATTATAGTATGATGATACTGCCTACAGAGATTCCATCTTAATACTCATTCATTTACCGAATTATTGGGTTAGGTCATGTTGTTGGAAACCAGAAAGAAATCAATTACTAAGAATAGAAAGAATTGAAGAGGAATTAAACCAATTGCATTACACAGGCTTGAACTCCAGAGTCGAGTTGGAACCCGATGCAATGTCTTTATTTCGACAGTGTCGGGCCTATTGGACCTGCTTCAAGGCGGTGTTTTTAGTTCCGATATCTGCCGACAGTTCGTCACTCACTCCGATGTTAAGCTGCAGGAGACGGCTACCTTAGCTGCTGTACAAGACCACTCAGCACGTCCCCCGCTAATTGACGTCTTTGTCAGACTGCATGCACTGCCCTCCCCAGTCTGGTATTCACACACCTCATATATATCCTACTGCAATCCGCCACCTGCGAATTACTGTCTGTCAGTCACCGAGCTAACGACTGCAGCTGCCACCCAGCACGCTTACACACTCGGAAGTGGGGTGCGTTTCCCCGTCCAACATTGTCCTTGAATCTGACGTTAAACCTATTCTGAGGAAGTGGACTAGCAAATATTATGAGATGCATAAATACTTTAAATATGAATATTATTATAGATGTAATTATACTACTCTTAAAGCGACTTTTAATTTGCTATTCTTATCGACTGCTACTGCATCTTCTGTGCATTATAATGTATATGCTTTGTTGTCGTCTGGTCTCGGGAGGCTGCCGTGCGGCCTCAAAGACAGGAGGTTTGCTACCAAGCAGCTCCTCTGTTTCTCCTGTCATTTCCTCCAGGTGGTGCATCTCCCCCTTCATACCTGCCCATTCAGCCACCGAATGTTGCTTTACAACAAAATACACCGCTAGGTCTTAAGGGCCAGCCAGAGAATTAGACTCGATCCAATGCCTGCTTTGAGAGGGATATCGGGTTATCGTGCGGTGGCCTGATTTCCCAGTGGGGAAGCACTATAGAGTTGCCATGGGTGTGCACTGTCACAAGTCAGTATCCGTCCTCATATGACCTTATATGTTGCCAGTAAAACTAAAAAATACGACCAACCAACAAAACAATAAAATCCAAAATGCATGTCCCCCACACTGTCTGTCTGGAATGCGCCTGGGAACAGAGGGAGTGGAGGCAGTGAAGACCAGCTGCACTGCACCGACTTTGTGGATTTGTATTTGGTGCTGTTTCACGTCATCTCAGGACGGCAATGTTGTGGACGTGTGCAGTGCGCTACACCCTCACTCTCCCAGCACAAGCTGCAGTCTGACCAGAGGGCAGTTACGTAATAACCTGCGTCTCCCGGAAGTCACGTGCGTTGCCCGCCTGCGTTGGGCGAGCTGCGCGCCACCCACCCACCTACTGCATTCATCGGGCACTCTCGTGAACCACGTGGTCATTTTGGCGGGAAATCCTCCAGGGTGGCCAACGGTCGGCCCGTGAGTTGTACCTGTGAAAGGAGCTGACTGACCACTGAGTGACCACCAGGGAGTTCTCAGATCTCCCGAGGCGCCCCCTAGGGAGCGACCTCGGCACTCCTCCTGTCCCTCCCCCAACCCGCACCGCTTCACTAAGAAATCACCGACGGAGTACAGCAGATATAAAACCAAATCACAAGCGTGGCTACACAGCTGTAGATCATGAGCTTACATTTATATTTCACGTTAAGGAGGAATTACTATAAAGTCCGTGCGATGAAGCAGTGTGCTTAGATCATCTGGCGGCTGAATATTGCATGGGTACCGTGCTGGTGGGTGCACGGTGAACGGGCACCAACCCCTCCATGGGCCGGTAATGGCAGGCAAATGGATACTACTGGCGCCCCCTGCCGGGTCTGGCTGTGAATACAAATGACTGGGAACCCACGGAGAAGAGTGCGCTTCGGATTCCGGCAATGGTGCCTGGTCCCCAAGCCAGCCGCCTGCCAGGAACCTCCAAATTTGTTGTGTGTGACGATGCCTTGACCAGACGGCATGATTGTATGAGTTCACATGAGCCCATTCTTCCCTTGCGTCAGGTTGTCCGATTACAAAATGTCTGCGTTTGAAGCATGGCTAGGAGAAATCATTGACTTCACAAATTATACTTGGTGCTGGAACCCTGTTTGGGATTGGGCGAGCAACAGTAGAATGAGGAACATCAATTATCAACAGTTGATTTTTCTCCTACGTAAAGTTGTATAGTCCGATGAAGCATCATATTTTCAAATTATAAATCAATTATCTAGATTTGATCCTACATATCTCACTTAGATGCTGAAGCAGCTAGTAAGCAGTTTTTGCCACATCGATGGAATACTGAGTCAATTTAATATAACCTGTTACTGCTGAAGCCTATGGTCTCAGACTTTTGGTGTGCTTGCCAATACTAATTTTACATGTTTATACTTCAAATACCTCAAAAGTTAGCCATTTAAAATCAAAGTTACTTCAAACTAATGTAACGTAGTTTATAACGATCAATTCAATATATTTATCTCAGAAAAATGAGAGACACTCAAAACCATCGGACTATCCAACTTTAATGACCAAATCTGATTCTTTTAAATTAATACAAAATGTAAGTTGTGAATCACTTCCTCAACAGTGAAGGGAGCCGTGAAATAGCATAATTAAGACAGCACCAGCCATGCACCAATCTTCAACTACCGACATAATGGCTCAGAAAGGCCCGGTCGTGTTCGCAACAACTTGTAAAATATTCCAATATTAGGCAAGGGGGGAATGCTAGTGTTCTATGACTGATCGGTGTACAATACCAATCAATCAATCAATCAATAGTTCCGTCCTCTAGTCGAGGGTTGGATGCAAGGGGTCACCACACTCAAAAGGTCAAGATTGGTGGTGGACATAGGGCCATACAGATACTGGTGGTGGGCAGACCACCGGTATCCATGGAGACCAGGAATGCTGGATCCCTATTGGTAGATAATCGTCATTGAATGTCAACCTGTGTTCTCTGTGGCAGAGTGGTTAGAGTGTCTGACTTTTTTCTAGGTCGGACTCCTAATCTGAAGGTCAGTGCTTCAATTCCCCGTGCCCCCACCTCTGCCACTTTGGATTTCCACCGCTGTGTATAACTTACAGCTACATCAAAGGCCAGTTGCTCTCATACCATGTCTATGTGGTGTGGGAGGTTAAAAATCCCTTGGGTCGGTAAAAGTGTAGGCTCGGGCTTTCTATCTAATGGTGAAAACAAGTCTATTCAGACTTATCCATGATATGCAGTATAAATCTTCAATCAACCTTTTAAAATGCATCCTGCATATCTAACCTATTGTCATGGGGTGATGAAAATGGGAAATATTGCGCCTAGAGCGGGACTCGAACTGACATCTCTTTGCATTCCGGGCCAGTGTGCTAACCATTACACCACCTAAGCTCCCTGATATCACCACCCTACCCACGCCTACCTGTCTATGTGGTTACTTGCATGAGTTACATCAACAAATTACACAACGGATACTTTATGCTACCGATCCCAGTGCTCGCCATTCGTCGGATAGACCAATGACTGGTTTGCGATAAAGTAGCTTTGTCACATGACGGTATCCCTTCTGATGTTGCGTGGAAGTAAAAGTGCCAACAAACAAACACGTGACTCTGGTGTTTTGAAACAAAGAGCTGCATAATCCAAATGATATATTGTGACAGACTGTTCCTTAAGGAGCAAAGCATGACATACCAAAGAATGGTGTCACTCCAGGAGTCGTCCCCAGTTTATTGTCATGAGTAGAACTGACGTCCACGTCCTGATATATAACCCCTACTGGGAGGTAGCCGCTAACTGTGAGAGTTTGCAGCTCAGTGTGCTGCCACCTAGCGGACCTAACAATACAAGGTTCTCTGTAGAACGGGTGATCAGTGTATGGTAGCGGTAATCATATATTTAGTCAACTACCCCATTATAAAGTGGTGCGCACTGAAATATAGGGAGATTTGGTGGCGGCCATTGCTCATTCTAGTCTTACAGTTGTATTGAATTGGAAATAACATTGTTCTAACAGTTCCAGCTTGCTGCGTTGAAAATATCTTATAGAAGATTTCCACGATCTACTATTACTAACTAATTAATGTTGGTGTACCAGGTTAACTATGAGGTACGCTTTGTGGAAAAGGTCTGATAGAGGATTTCCATCACAACCCTACACTCTCATGGGAGTGGCATTTGAAACTCCCCTATGCAGCATGGTGGGTGGAAAACGTCCGGGAGAGGATTTCCACCGCCATCCTGCCTTCTGCTTGCAGTGACAGGACCTAATTTTGTTGATGGAAGCTCGTTGCGCATGGTCCGCGCAATAGGTCCAGGAAGATGCCAACTAGCATGACAATGACAATGATTTGTATCGTTACTCTGTCGACCCTTCACACCCCTTCTGCAATGTAAACTTGTAGACAATAGCAATCTGCCATGAAAGCAAATACCCCTCCCTATATCAACAGATACCCTATATTATCATAAGCTTCCCGTGGAAGTAAAGCCAGGACCCGGGAGGGCAGTGTTCCTTTTCAATTGAAACTCGCTGGAGCCAGTGGGCAGATTGTTAGTGTGAGGGGGCGTGGCGAGTGGGGCGTCCTGGGCGTGTCATTGCGTACTGCCGTTGTGGGGGGGGTTTGGTTTGTTGGTTTGTTGTTTTTACATTCTTTAATATATGCGTCAATATTCTAAAAGTCAGAGAATATTGTTCTCCACAAGCAATACGTATTCTCCTGTATTCTTGGGTTTAAACTCATAAGAATAACCGCTAAAAAACAAAGAGTGATAATCAGGTCCAGCGACCGACCAGAAGTAAACAACACGGCGACCGAATCGGTTTTTCGCCAATAACTTCTTTAATATATTCACCAATATTCTCAAACTCGTAGAGAATATTGTTGTACACGTTTCCTCCAGTATTCTTCGGTTTAAAGTCATAAAGCCAACCAAAGTTTGCATTCGTCACTCGAATCCGCGCATACGCAGAAGCGATATTTGGGAAATGAGACTTGTGGGAAATAAGACGCTGACAGGGGCTCTGGCCGTGAATAATGCACGCTGACCGCGGTATGCATCTGCCTGCCTGCCGTCTCGCACATCTCATTATTCCAACCAGGTGTTACTGCCTCCCCAGGGGCGCCACGCACGGGCTCTTTAATTACCATTCATCAGACCGGAAGCGCACGCTCGCCCACGCTCACCCACGCTCACCCACGCTCACCCACGCCGCTTACGCTTGCTAACGCTCGCCCACGCTCGCGCAAACGCACACATGAGGTTGGGGTTGCGGTGAGGGGGATGGTGCAGTGTATAACACAGTGTGAGGTCAACTAAAGGCCCTGTCACACTGTGTCGTATTACATCAGCGTATGCCACCGTATGTGATTTTGCACCAACACAGTGGTATACACTGGTGTATCCTGGTGTACGCTGGGACAAGTTATGGATACGTTTGGCATAAGTAGTATTCATTGACAGCCCACTGGTGTATGCCGAGACAAGTTATGGGTACGTTTAGCATAAGTTGTATCTTTTAGCATGTTCAAAATTGAAGTGTCATATTGCATCAGCGTATGCGACCGTATGTGATTTTGCACCGACACATTGGTATACACTGGTGTATCCTGGTGTATGCTGGGACAAGTTATGGATACGTTTGGCATAAGTAGTGTCATGGGGGTGATGAAAATGGGAAATATTGTGCCTAGAATGGGACTCGAACCCACATCTCTTTGCATTCCGGGCCAGTGTGCTAAGCATTACACCACCTAGGCTGCCTGATATCACCACACTACCCACACCTACCTGTCTATGTGGTTACTTGCCTGAGAGGTCAGTGCAGACCACTACACTCGTCTCCTGGAATTCTAAGTCTTTTAATGCTTACAATTACATACATACAGGCAATGCACTAACACAGAGTAGGTTCAACAACCACACAGCGCAAAGTGTCGTGGGGGGTGATGAAAATGGGAAATATTGCACCTAGAGCGGGACTCGAACCCACATCATTTTGCATTCCAGGCCAGTGTGCTAACCATTACTAGGATAATAAGGAGGAAATCCGAACAAAAAGCGTGTCGGAAAAAAATCAACTTATCCAGCGGACTGAACGCATGTGTGCGATGCTACACTTCGTATCATCTCTCACAGCTAAGTACCACTAATTTATGATATATTAACACTCATATACTTTACTTTTACTATTGATGTATGTGTAGGTGTGATTACTAATGTATTAAGAACTCTAAAGCCGCTGTAAATTGAGTGAACTGATAAAATCCCCTATTATCACTCACCAGCACTAAATACAACAGGTTTGCCTCACCATTAAAAAATGGTGGCAGCCGCTATAGAGAACTAACACTGACAAGAAAATACATTACTAGGATAATAAGAAGGAAACTGCACTACGGTAATGTTCTTATTCGCACGTAACTTGGACGTTTCACATGGATGTGACACTGACACTATAGTGACTGTGGATACGCATGTGTGCGATCCTACACGTCGTATTCAGCTCTTGCAGCTAAGTACTAACTGTGTAGATTTCATGGCCCTGCGCCAACAGAAATTATGCATTACTAGGATACTAAGGAGGAAATCCGAACAAAAAACCTGTTGGACCAAAAATAAATAAATAAAAAATTTTGTTTAAATAACAAAAAAACAAAAAAAATCAACTTATCCAGCGGATTGAACGCACATGTGCAATGCTACACTTCGTATCACCTCTCACAGGCTAAGTACCACTCATTTATCATATATTAACACTCATA
>CM059195.1:9237563-9420029 GCA_030323885.1 Branchipolynoe longqiensis | reverse complement strand
ATTTCGGTGTCATATTGGTCTGGCCCCAAGGTCAACTTGGTGGTAGATGATCTGATGTGAAGGTCAGCACAGTGCAATACGCCCTTGTCTCAAGGTTAACTCAGTGTTGTATATTCTGGGCAGTGAAGTGGGGGATGGAGGATGGAGATGAGAAGGTCAGGCATTGAACGGGGGTCGGAGGATGGAGAATGAGAAGGTCGGGCAGTGAAGTGCGGGGATGGAGGATGGAGAATGAGAAGGTCAGGCAGTGAAGTGGGGGAATGGAGGATGGAGAATGAGAAGGTCGGGCAGTGAAGTGGGGGATGGAGGATGGAGAATGAGAAGGTCGGGCAGTGAAGTGGGGGAATGGAGGTGGAGAATGAGAAGGTCGGGCAGTGAATGGGGAATGGAGGAGGAGAATGAGAGAAGGTAGCGCGTGAAGTGGGGGAATGGAGGATGGAGAATGAGAAGGTCGGGCAGTGAAGTGGGGGAATGGAGGATGGAGAATGAGAAGGTCGGGGTGGGGAGTGAAGTGGGGAATGGAGGATGGAGAATGAGAGGTCGGGCAGTGAAGTGGGGGAATGGAGGATGGAGAATGAGAAGGTCGGGCAGTGAAGTGGGGGAATGGAGGATGGAGAATGAGAAGGTCGGGCAGTGAAGTGGGGGAATGGAGGATGGAGAATGAGAAGGTCGGGCAGTGAAGTGGGGGAATGGAGGATGGAGAATGAGAAGGTCGGGCAGTGAAGTGGGGGAATGGAGGATGGAGAATGAGAAGGTCGGGCAGTGAAGTGGGGGAATGGAGGATGGAGAATGAGAAGGTCGGGCAGTGAAGCGGGGGAATGGTGGATGGAGAATGAGAAGGTCGGGCAGTGAAGCGGGGGAATGGAGGATGGAGAATGAGAAGGTCGGGCAGTGAAGTGGGGGAATGGAGGATGGAGAATGAGAAGGTCGGGCAGTGAAGTGGGGGAATGGAGGATGGATAATGAGAAGGTCGGGCAGGTGAAGTCTCTCGTCAGGCAGTGATGTAACCCTAGATGCATCAGAATGGTTCTCTACCAGTTCGTCAATAAATCAAAATATAACCAAATGTCTTAAGTTGATTCTCTTCCTTTTACTGTTTCATTTTAACACTATGCTTCATTCTATTATTTGGGTAATTAAGTTCAATATCAGTCTCACCCTTTTCAATACCCGTTATTTTCAAACGTTCTATATTTTGCGGATATTGACAGCAAATATTTAGCAAACCAGTCTAATTAGAGTCAAAGCGCTGGCCAGACGGGATGGGCAATGCATGAGCTCATAACATTCTCACAAATGCCGTAATATTGGAAATCTAAAATTAGATGCCAGACAAGGATCGCAGTAAATTAAAGTGTCATACTCCGTTGAAAGCATAAAGCTTTCACGACCAAAACGCGTAACACCCTACACTCGACACTGGTACACTCATCAAACACTTATTGCAAGTTGGCACTTATTGCAAGTTGGCACTTCAAACACTTATTGCAAGTTGGCACTTATTGCAAGTTGGCACTTCAAACACTTATTGCAAGTTGGCACTTTAAACACTTATTGCAAGTTGGCACTTATTGCAAGTTGGCACTTCTGGCCGTAATCCTGGAGTATGGTGCTATTCTTGAACATGGCTCACCGAATGTAATGTCCACCATTTCGGTGTGCACATAGACGTTGTCTTTGCATGTATTAACTTCAATGTATTGTATTATCGTTAAAAGTAACCACTTACAATTAAATGTTGCTTCAACTTAAATATAATATAAAATAAATATCAATGTGACATCTTTATTGAACAAAATTATGTTAAGACACTCAGAGTCAGAACAATTGGATGATGCAAGTTTAACGGGTAAATTATGGTCAAGTCTTGAAATATTGTGTACTTGTTTGAAACTTTGCAAATATCCAACTGTAGCTTCCTGGGTATAATCTCCTCATTGACAATAGGTGGATGAATTAGCTGAATAAGTTGAACAACCTCTTTCCATGTTTGTCGATCATCGAATTCGGATCCCTGGTTTTGAACCCTGGCCGAGTCAAACCAATGACGTAGCAATTGACACTTGTCTCACACGAGCCTGGATTTCGTCATTACCAGGAGAGGGCGAGGAGCGGTGGAATGACGAAGACCAATTGTCCGCGATCGAACTTGTCCCTGCTTAATCAACAAATGTAGCAACAAAAACAAATGTTTTGCAGGCATTAATGTGCTCCTGCCATCAGATAATCGCGTACTTTCGATATTTGCCACCATTGCAGCACATTGAAGACAATAGTCAACATGACATCATTATATTGTCAGCGCATTATTCACACTTGACTTAATGCTGCATAGTCCGATGAGAGCATCAACCTTTCTGATACCAAACCCCTTAGCTACATTTGATATACACTTATTGCTGCATAGAAGGAATGTTAAACCAATTTAACAAAAGCAGGCACTGTGTAAGCCTATGGTGTCCAACCTTCACTTCAAATATACTCAAAGGGAACCTTTAAAATAAAAGTTACTTCAAGTTGACAAATCTATCTAAAAATATCTCCGTTTAATCATGTAGCTTTATTCTAGCTGGGAAGGCTTAGCAACATAAGCACATCTGCAAATATCCAGTACACCACAATTTATTTATTTTTAATGATGCAATAAACATAATAAATCACACTTGCAGCTCTGAATCAGGTCCCTCAGGCTATGTAAGCGCAATGGATGAGGTGCAGGAAGTGACATGCTGCAGACAGTAGTAAGCTGTACGGAGCTTCACTGGGACGAATTTGTCCAGTTTAGATGTCGTTCTTTCTCCATGCATTCAATCTGTGCCAACGATTTGTTACTGCTACAGGGACCGTGGGATTTATGCTGCTCCTCAGGACATGAAATGAAACATTTCTCCCGTCTCGGAGGAACCCTGGGAGTTGTCTCATCTGCTCATTGGGCACATTGCAAGAAGATCTCCATGAATGTTTGAACTAGTTCACTCGTAAACCTTAGCAATTATGCTAATATTTAAATTAAACAACTAAAATGGATTAACATTTATTTCAACCCGCAATTCCTCTTGTATCAATGCCACAAAGGCTATGTCTATATCTATATCTATATATTGTAAGAATAGCACGACATAACATGCTAAGTGCTGGGTACAATCAATACAAGTAGATAATGCACCTGGCTGGGCCTAAATGCCCTACCGTTTTTGGAATCAAAGTAATATAAAGGTAGAAGAAGAAAGACAAAATACAAATAAAAATAAAAGTTGAAATAAGAAACCCAAGGCTACACTGCCCAATTGAGACAGACTAATGCGGCCAGCCGGTGCCGACCAGGTATATAGCCAGCTGGGCCCCCACTAGCGGATCGGCCGTGAACCAGCTGGTGAGTTCCCCCGACAGCCACCAGGGGCAGCATGGTGCGTATTCCTTACATCGGCATATATGTTGTATATACGTAGGTGTAAGAATATCATGACATAAGACACCAAGTGGTGGGTACAAGATTTGAATATTTCACTAGAACACATCAAGCTTGATTTATCGACATTGCTAATTCTTAAATGACTGTTGCACACATTTAGTCTACTTAAAGCATCACACACAATGGTTTCTGATCCACTAATATAGATATGCAAGAAAAGTGCATTGAGCAGGACCGACCACTGTACATGGTATTTGTCGATTTCACTAAGGCATTTGATACAGTCGGGAGGACCGGGCTATGGCAGCTACTGAGGAAGTACGGATGGCCAGAGAAGTTCACAACTATGATCGAGGCTCTACATACAGGAATGATGGCGAACGTTAGTGCTGGAGGGGAAGTCTCGGAATCGTTCGGGGTGGGTTACCAATGGGGTCAAGCAAGGTTGTGTACTGGCCCCCACGCTCTTCTCCATCTTCCTATCAGCAATGCTAGACGAGGCTTTCCGAGACATGGGGGATGGCATCTATATACAGTCCAGACAGATGTCGCACACTTCAGAGCGAAGACCAAGACTACTCAGATACTGGTTAGAGAGCTACTATTCGCAGATGACAGTGCACTGGTTGCCCACTCTGCTGAAGAGACCCAGAAAATAGTGGACGCTTTCTCCGATGCATCAAAGAAGTTTGGCCTGAAAATTAACATCAAGAAGACGGAGGTGCTGTACCAACCCAACTCTACAAGAACCCGAGAGGAGGAGATCATGGTTGACGGAAACAAGCTGAACTCTGTTCCGGAATTCACCTATCTCGGAAGCACTATATCAAGTGATGGACGCATTGATGCTGAGATACAGAGGAGGATGGCCAAGGCTAGCGCATCTTTCGGCCGACTACACCAGAGACTCTGGAACAACCACCATGTGTCCATTCGGGTCAAAGGTAAGATCTACCGCGCAATCGTGCTATCCACCCTACTATACGGAGCCGAGGCCTGGACAGTGTACAGACAGCAGGTGAAAAAGCTGCATGCCTTCATGATGCGACATCTGCGTTCAATCATGAGGCTAACCTGGAAGGACAAAGTGACGAATAAGGAAATACTCGAACGGATGGGGCTGCCCTCTATGGAAGATCTTCTGATCAAAAAGAATCTCCGGTGGACTGGACACCTCATGAGGATGTCATCAGACAGGCTACCAAAGCAGATCCTCTATTCTCAACTGTCTTCTGGCTACAGAAAGAGAGGGCGCCCCCGTCTCCGGTTCAAAGATACCATCAAGAGAAACCTGAAGCTGAGAGACATTAAGACCGACTCATGGACGCAACTCTCACAGCAGAGAGCTAAATGGAGAGCGGCAGTCAAGTAATGAAAGCAGTCTTTGTTGCATCGCGACCGACAGCATGATGATGATGATGATGAATATAGATAGACCTAAGGTCAAAATTATTATTTATCAACATCCAAAAGAGGTACCTGAGAAGGCCCATTATCTCCTTTGATTTTGAACGGCCTGTCATAAGGGCTGACTGTGATAAACATGATCGAAGAATTGTGCCAGGCTTGTGACCACCTCTGAGCAGCAGCGAACATCTCGATATGCGATTTGATTATTTTATGTTCAGGGTTCGAGTAATGATGGCCTGAATAATTAATCAATTGCTGATCATAGCTATCAATGAATGTTCCAACTGTTCAGTCATCATTAAATGTGGCACCATAGCCCCAATCGGATGCATCTGAGTAAACCGC
The DNA here is from genome assembly GCA_030323885.1 of Branchipolynoe longqiensis. Classification (NCBI taxonomy): domain Eukaryota; kingdom Metazoa; phylum Annelida; class Polychaeta; order Phyllodocida; family Polynoidae; genus Branchipolynoe; species Branchipolynoe longqiensis. The sequence continues at coordinate 9,414,862 of CM059195.1, read as the reverse complement.
ATGGAATTGGGCAAATTTTCCTAGAATTGTTGCCTTGCTATTGAAAGTCTGAGAGTAATGAGCCCACCAGTTGATGTCATCCCTAAAACCTTTTGATAGTCGTACCATATAATAAGGCTCTGCCACAGTGCCCATCAGATCGTAGATATGGTGGGAGAAGGTTCTTCCACCTTTCACTACTTTAGAGCAGTGAGCTAGTAGCCCACCCAATCTCTCACAATCTTTCTTTCAGATTTGTTTCTTGCCTCTGTACCACTTAAGGATTTTTTGAAGCTTCAACAGCTTGTCATCAGTTATCTCTACTGTTTCGGAATTTATGATAATTCTTAAGAATCAGATCTCTGTAGTTAGTGAAGCTACTTTCTTATAAATGATAAAGAAGCCTAATCTTCTAAGAATGGCAATCAAAACAATTTAGTCATATATGGTACTCGACTCGTCAGAGGCAAGCAAGCAAAAGTCATCCAGATAATTAACTATTCTAGATACACCCTGGCATATTGCACATCTAGTAATAAAGTCTGAGCACTTCGAAAATATAAACGGGCTTGATGCTAAGCCCATACAGAGGCGATTATCCCTCATAAATGTTATGGTATCATCACCAGACGAGATGGCCAAATGAGTTAGAGCGTCCGTCTCCCGTGTTGGTAGATCGTGGGTTCGTCGGTTCAAACCCTGGTCGAGTTAAACCAATGACTTAAAAATGTATACTTGTTGCTTCCTAGCCTGGCGCACGGCATTATTAGGATAGGGCAAGGACCGGTTGGCTCAGTGTCAGGATAATGTGACTGAGTGGGATATCAAGTCATGGTACTGGTGGCCTGGTCTTCCAGTGGGGCAGCACTATAAAGTCACCATGAGTGTGCACTGTCACAAGTCGGTACCCGTCCTGATATGACCTTAGATGTTGCTAGGACGTAAAACAACAACAAATGAACAAACTGTTACGGTATCATCACCGCCAAATTTCCAAGATAGGCCCTGCTTTTTAGTATCATCTGGGTGGATCGAAATAGCTCTGTCGGCATCTTTGACGTCAATAGTAGACAAATAATCACCCTCTTGCATTAGCTCAGCTACATGAGCAACACTATTATATTTAAATTTTGAAGCTGCCTGATCCTGGTAATTATTCACCGAGCGACCCTTGGGCTTACTGCAATCAACTATTAATCAACTGCCACCTCCATCCTTTGGGACACAGAAAATGGTGTGATTACATACCTGTAGGCCATCTACTTTAGATATTATATCTTGAGATTACTCGCTATTTAGTTTGTGTTCTACAATCTTTTTGAACTCAGGTGACTTCATCCTCCTGAATGGAGCATTGTATCGTGCATCAGAGTAGCGATTAACTATGCGAAAACCGAAAGAATGTAAACCCATAGAATATAACCCCAATCAGGGTCAGTATCACCACACAGGATACTTTCATAAAAAAAACGACGAGGTTTAACCTGTGCCTTCACGCCCCTAATTAAATGGGTGCATGTACATATGCCTTTAATACAGTCACATGTCATGGTAAATATCAAAGAGAAGCTAGCCTCTGCCTCCCGTCATCATCATCATCATCATGCTGTCGGTCGCAATGCGACAAAGACTGCTTTCATTACTTGACTGCCGCTCTCCATTTAGCTCTCTGCTGTGAGAGTCCCGTCCATGAGTCGGTCTTAATGTCTCTCAACTTCAGGTTTCTCTTGATAGTATCCTTGAACCGGAGACGAGGGCGCCCTCTTTCTGTAACCAGAAGACAGTTGAGAATAGAGGATCTGCTTTGGTAGCCTGTCTGATGACATCCTAATGAGGTGTCTAGTCCACCGGAGATTCATTTTGATCAGAAGATCTTCCAAAGAGGGCAGCCCCGTCCGTTCGAGTATTTCCTTATTTGTCACTTTGTCCTTCTAGGTTAGCCTCATGAAGTGTTGAAGTGCTGCTGGCTTTTGCAAGTTACCCGTGGCACTCTCTCGGGGAGCAAATAGAGATTTCACACCGGCAAGAACATGTCAAGACAGGCGCAAAACTATTTGTCCCTGCAGTGGCTGGTCGGGAGATGTTGGGAGTTCCATACATCAACCGCCCTTAATGCTGCCACAGTGACATGGTTTTCTGTTTAGGGTTTGCTCCCTTAGCCTTCGGTTCTGTCAAGAACCTGTACCACAAGGCAGTGGTTTACAACTCTGCAAGGCAGGGGCGTCAAACTCCCTGAGGTATTGCTATACTTGCAATACCTGCATACCACAGTTGATGCCTCTCATATAGATATTTTATAATAGTCTGCAGTGCCTCGAATAGTCTCAACGCTAAACATTTCAGAATTAGAATCAGCATTGGTTTCCAACCAGTCATTAATCGTGTCTTTCACATGCCTAATTTCACATTCCTAACTGGGATAAATCGGTGATGGAGTGGCGCAAACTGTTGCAAACATTGGTTATATATTAGTGGCGGCGGCGGCGCCACTGGTGCTGGTGGGTGGAGCCAGGTGCATGCTCGCTTCTATGGTCTGAACTCATACAACCTTGAAACGACTTCTCCGACACTTATATATATGTAATATTATTATATAATTTATATCGGAATCAATACAATTAGATAATGCACCTGGCTGGGCCTAAATGACACACTCAGACACCTTAAAGAGCCTACATGGCACTGCTGAGGGCAGAAGCCACCCTAAGACCACGACAATGCGCTCTGACAGGGGTTGGGATATGTATTTGTAGATGCAGTCAGAGGACCAGTCCCCCCTGACCATGATCTCGTCTAGGCGATCCCCCGGACGACTGTAGCACAGTGAGTGAGTCGGCCGCCTGGTCTCTCGAGGTCCTTCCACGACTCCTTCCGCTTGCAAAGAAAAGAGAAAAGTTGCGCTTTTAGTTTACAAATTTTATCGATCGCAGGCGGGGCTGTATACGATTACTGTCAAGGTCAATTCCCAAAGATCTAGTGCACTGCGCGGGGGCGAGAAGTTTCGGGTAACTAAGATAGAAACCAATTCTGTGTAAAAAGGCAGCAATCTTTGACTGGTTTATTAGGCAGCTGTTAAAGGAGGAGCCAATTACCGCAAACTCATCTATATGCTACACTGCCCGATTGAGACAGACTAACGCGGCCAGCCGGTGCCCACCAGGTATATAGCCAGCTGGCCGCCCACTAGCGGATCGGCCGCGAAACAGCCAGCGACTTCCCCCGACAGCCGCCAGGGGCAGCATGGTGCGTATTCCTTACATTGGCATGTATGTTGTATATACTTAGGTATTTATTTCACAGAGTGGCGGTATGCCACTCGGCGGATTAATGAGGCAAAATGGACACAGGTGGCGCCACCGGAGGACTGGGTTGCATTGCGCAGGAGCATAGTTACAAAGTATAGGATCATCTGCTATTTATATTTGTATAATGCATTGTTTACTATGTTTGATGTATATATATATGTTGTTTACTATGTTTGATATATACGTACACATGTATACTGTCTATCTACACAAATTGGTACTACAGAGGTTTGGTCAAGGTATGGCTATTTGGGAAGACAAAGAATCCCTAATGATGCATACATTGAGGCTGTGACATCGGCGCAATTGAACAAACTGACAGCCCAATGTCAAAGTCAGTCTTGGGCAGCACCCTGCTCTCTCCATTATCAACAAGCAGGGCCTGGGCAAGTAGTTAGAAATAGTTCACGGTCGCACTGTCCGGCAAGTTAACCATAGTTGATGGTGTCAGTCAAGTTAACCATAGGTGATGGTGTCAGTCAAGTTAACCATAGCTGATGGTCATATCGTCAGTCAAGTTAGCCATAGTTGATGGTCGCAGTGTCTGGCAAGTTAACCATAGTTGATGGTCGCACCGTCAGTCAAGTTAGCCATAGTTGATGGTTGCACTGTCAGTCAAGTTAACCATAGTTGATGGTCGCACAGTCAGTCAGGTTAGCCATAGTCGATGGTTGTACAGTCAGTCAAGTTAACCATAGTTGATGGTCTCACCGTCAGTCAAGCTAACCATAGTTGATGGTCGCACCATCAGTCAAGTTAACCATAGTTGATGGTCGCACTGTCTGGCCAGTTAACCATAGTTGATGGTCGCACAGTCAGTCAAGTTAACCATAGTTGATGGTTGCACTGTCTGGCAAGTTAACTATAGTTGATGGTCGCACCGTCAGTCAAGTTAACCATAGTTGATGGTCGCACTGTCAGTCAAGTTAACCATAGTTGGTGGTCGCACTGTCTGGCAAGTTAACCATAGTTGATGGTCGCACCGTCAGTCAAGTTAACCATAGTTGATGGTCGCACTGTCAGTCAAGTGAACGATAGTTGATTGTCGCACAGTCAGTCAAGTTAGCCATAGTTGATGGTCGTACAGTCAGTCAAGTTAACCATAGTTGATGGTCCGGCAAGTTAACCATAGTTGATGGTCGCACCATCAATCAAGTTTGCCATAGTTGATGGTCGTACCGTCAGTCAAGTTAACCATAGTTGATGGTCGCACCGTCAGTCAAGTTAACTATAGTTGATGGTCGCACCATCAGTCAAGTTAACCATATTTGATGGTCGCACTGTCAGTCAAGTTAACCATAGTTGATGGTCGCACTGTCAGTCAAGTTAACCATAGTTGATGGTCGCACTGTCCGGTAAGTTAACCATAGTTGATGGTCGCACTCTCAGTCAAGTTAGCCATAGTTGATGGTCGTACCGTCAGTCAAGTTAACCATAGTTGATGGTTGCACAGTCAGTCAAGTTAGCCATAGTTGATGGTCACACTCTCAGTCAAGTTAACCATAGTTGATGGTCGTACCGTCAGTCAAGTTAACCATAGTTGATGGTCGCAGTGTCCGGCAAGTTAACCATAGTTGATGGTCACACTGTCTGGCCAGTTAACTATAGTTGATGGTCCCACTCTCAGTCAAGTTAGCCATAGTTGATGGTTGTAGTGTCCGGCAAGTTAGCCATAGTTGATGCTTGTACCGTCAGTCAAGTTAACTATAGTTGATGGTGTCAGTCAAGTTAACCATAGTTGATGGTGTCAGTCAAGTTAACCATAGTTGATGGTCACAGTGTCCAGCAAGTTAACCATAGTTGATGCTCGTACCATCAGTCAAGTTAACCATAGTTGATGGTCGTACCGTCAGTCAACATGCTTATTTGCTTGTACAGATTTACGTTCTAGCAACAGCAGACGTCATGTCAGGATGGTTACCAAATTGTGACAGTGCGTATTCACGGTGACTTCATAGTGCTGCAGCAATATGTTATTTATTATATAGTAATTTAGAGCTTGTGTCTATCAGGTCCCGGGAAAATGCATGGCAAATGCTGCCCAAACAAACCAACCAACCTCATTCCTAATATTTTTCATTATTATGAATATATATACACATACATATTGATATGGTTGGTGATAATACTATTATCGCCTATTATAATAAGGCGGGTCTAAAGGTCATTCGCCCTATCTGCAAAAGGTACGTTGCACACGGTTGGCACCGAGATGCTCTTAGCCTGCCACGATTTCACTCTCAGGATTGTTTTAAATAAATTATAATTAGTAGCCCCTATGTACCCTTAGCAAACTCATCCAAAAACCCTGGCTGGACTCACATGGTTTAAGACACGTGAGCAGCAGTGTATCTTTTTAGTTTTTCTAAGTATTTTCTTTGTCAGAATCTATCATTCTTAAACCGTTAAACATGTGTCTCCCAGCCATACTTGGTGGCATTTAGTTACACAATTCCTTTGATGATGATAATAAATGTTATTAATGGGATGGGGTATGAGAATGGAGACATTGATGGATATAGTATCTCACATGCTTTTGCTTTATTTGCTGCCATTTATTGTATTTATTTGTTTTGTTGAAAAGTCCAGATTGGTGGTAATGTGGTGCTGGTAATCTGGATGGTAAATTAGTTAATGCTGGTGCAAGGGTAGTTATGAGTTAAATTCCTGCAAGGAAGGACAACAGGTGTTTGGCAGAGCATTATACCCCTGTCACACTACGACGTGACGAGCCAACGTGAGCCTAACGTGATCATTTTTCGTCATGACGTTGGGTTACGTCATGATGACGTCAAAATGACGTTAGAATGACGTCGAGCTACGTCACATTACGTCGTGTTACGTCGAGTTACGTCAAGGTTTTGGACATGTTCAAAACTTTGGACGTAGGTCGAACGTAAGGGTTTACGTTCGCCGTACGTTCTGTTCACGTTCAGTGAACGTCAATGACGTTAAACGGACGTTATTTCAACGCTGCTCACTACGTTCAACTACGTTCCACTACGTTGACCCACATTAAACCAAGTGCAAAAGCCTACGAGGCTTAATGGGAACGTCAGGAGAACGTCAGGAAAACGTCAGGAGAACGTCAGGAAAACGTCAGGAGAACGTGCATTCAACGTACGTTCAACGTCTCATTACATAGCTAACGTCATGTAACGTTCTTCTGGCGTTGGAATAACGTTCATAACGTTCCGTGAGCGTAGTGACGTTGTCCTCTCTCGTGACTGACGGTATCACTACGCTTTACCAACGTTACGTTCTCGTCCACTACGCTGCATCCACGTTCAACTTGTGCCCAAATTTGCATACTACGCCGAAAAGTTCAACGTTCTTCACGTTCTCCCTACGTTGACGTCGTTACGTCGTAGTGTGACAGCCCCATTAGAGGTTGCCTGGCTTAGCAATGGGTGGGCATTTATATATGAATCCATATATATGTATATATATGTATATATATATGTATATAATGTATATATGTATAACGTGCTCAGTATTGTCTTGTTATACTAACACATATAGCAGAGGGTTGGTAAAATAAATGCAAGCATTGCATGCTAATATAATAAGCTGTATTGCTTTAAAAAACACAGTATATACATAAAATCGAATGTTTACATAGGGCTAGTAGATATACTGTACAAGACAATGAACAACCAACGAGATGATCAAAACCAAGTATAATCACTAAGGTTTAATCTGCGATAAGACAGAACAATTACAGGAGAAGTAGCAGTGTCTTGGACTCCATTGAAGAATGGAACCAGAAGTGAAGACGGAAGTTAAAGTGCTGCCCCCTCCCCACAACAACGCAGGCAGAAGTTAATCGGTGACACCATGTAGAGTTTGGAGGCGACACGTAGTGGGCAGGTGGAGAACTAGCAATCCCTCGTCACAGTGATGTTTGGAAGGCTGTTGGAAAGATGTTCCCAAAACTGGCCCTTTGTGAGAGTGTGTCCCTCAAAGCCCAAGCAAGCACTAATCAAAGCCACGTTATAGATATGTAATGTATATATATAATGATAGACCTCACACATATTCATCCATGCAATGCACATAGGCAGTACCAGTGTGTGAATGTCGGAGCAGGTCTATCGAGGCCGGCCGGAGAGTGTGTAGCGACGATCGAAAGCACCGTTAATAATTAAATTCAGGAATTTGCGTTTCGTGATTGATGACATCTTTTTTTCAAAGTCAGTGCAAAGAACTGGAATAGCAAGTGGTCACAATGGTCGTCTGCACACCCGCCAGTGCTTTGTGCGTGTGTGGTGGTGGTGGTGGGTGTGTGAGTCTGGGGTGGGGGTGGAGATGAACATTGTTGTACCAAACGTGTGCCACTAATTCCACTTCCGGTGCTGAGTAGGTGAAGGTAATGGCTACTCAATTTGGTTCCCAAAGGATAGAGTTGATGTGAGTGTTATAGGTGTGTCCTGTGATACCTCGCCGCCTCCACACACACACACACCACACACACACGCGCACACCACACACCACACACAACACACCACACACCACACACCACACCACACATCACACACCACACAGCACACATCACACACCACACCCTACACACCAAACACCACACCACACATCACACACCACACACCACACACCACACACCACATACCACACCCCAAACACCCCACACCACACACCCCACACCACACACCACACACCACAACACACACCACACACCACAACACACACCACACACCACACCCCAACACCACACACCACACCCCACACACCACACACCACACAGCACACACCCACAACACACACCACACACCACACACCACACCCCCAAACACCACACACCACACACCACACACCACACACCACACACCACACACCACATCACACACCACACACCACATCACACACCACACACACCACACCACACCCCACACACTACACACCACACACCACATCACACACCACACACCACATCACACACCACACCCCACACCCCAAACACTACACACCACACACCACATCACACACCACACACCACATCACACACCACACACCACACACCACACCAACACCACACACACCACACACCACATACTATGCAATAGCGTGAGGTACATGTCAGCTATCCATACTCAGAGAGGAAACCGTGACCCTTCCCGGTTGTCCTCTGAATCCAGACTTTTCTAGATAGAAATGCAAGTTTAATACATGTTTGCGAAATTGGTAATTGCGAAATTGGTATATAACAGTGAATTGGTGAGAGTGGCACTGAATGGAATACCTTGTCTTTCTAAGACCACTATTGTGTGCCCATCTTGTTATGATAGTAACCTTTGCTATTGATACGTGGATTTCTTTAAGTTAAGACAACCAGTTGCATGCGATCCTGGCTGGAATGTTAGGTTATGATATGAGCAGCATGGCACCCGAGTAGAGCAGCACTATACAATCAGCATAGTGTATCCATCCTCATATGACAATAGCTGCAATTGGGACTTATGTAGTTAGTGGGATACTGGCTCATGGTAGGAGAAGCATGGCACCCCCGTCTGGTGGCACTATAGAGCCACCATAGTCTACTGATCCTGATACGACAGGAGATGATGCTGTCGGGATGTTGATTTATTTTGTTACGACAACCATCTGCCTGGTGACGGTCCCATCAGTGGTTCGCTTTGGTCCTTCCTGCAGTCAGCTTGCACTGGGAAGCAGCAATCCATCATACCTGGGGGTGCCTGGTCCTGGGTGAAGGGCAGCTGTGGTGGGCGAGGTATGCATGTAGGGGGGTGTCTGTGGGTGGAGGGCAGGTGAGTGGGTAATGAGTAGTGGTCGACCGGTGTGCAGGTGTACACTGTGGCCGTAGTGTGAAGCATATATACATATATATGTGATGTATCAGCATTATGTGGAATATAAGCATCATATATATAAATTGGCGGGTCTGCCTTTTTTATTATTGATTTATTATCTACTTCTTCTACACCAATACCTATGCGATTTGCTCCGGGGCTACTGGCGCCACCATCACTTCCGGTGCCCATATGCCCCCAAGTCGCCATTCGCTTCAAGATTTTTAGCTTAGGGGGGTTGTATATGGGTGGCCGCCCTCGCACCACACACACTGGAGGAATATATGTGTATATATGTACGTACATGGATATATATGTATCTATGCATGTACACATATATATATACATATACATGTGTTCTTCTGTGGTTCAATATCAATAAATAACGAATAAGTACAATAAGTGTATCCCCTCCCGTATTTGTTAAGTTAAATCACTTTGGAATTTCGACAATAAAAGCCTAAATCTTGTCTAAAACATCAGAGCGCACATAAACACGTCCGATGGGTCGGAGCCGGAGCGCTCGACCTTCCACCGTTGCTATGAAAGTCACAATTGACGTCTCCTAGCAATGCGTTACAGCAGGGAACCCGGTGCCCCACAAATGGTGACAAATGCGGGTCTGTCTTGGCGAGTAGCCCGCATTTCAGAATGTGTGCTAATCGGCCCAAGCCCGCAATTGTCACAGGACAAGTAGTCTCGCCCACTTCATATATATGAAGTGGGAGAGACTACTTGACCGATGGAAATGCGGGCAGGGCTGATTAGCTCGCATTCTGAAAATGCGGGCTACTCACCAGACTCGCATTTGCCACCATTTGCGGGGCTGGGTTCCCTGCTGTAATGTGTTGCTAGGATATGTCAATTGTGACTTTCCTAGCAACGGAGGAGGTCGAGTGCTCGGGCTCAGACCCATCAGATGTGTTTCTGCATGCTGTGATGTTTTAGACGAGATTTAGGCTTTTATTGTCGAAATTCAAACTGATTTAACTTAACAAATACGTGAGGGGATACACTTATTGTACTTAGTGGTTATTCAGTGAAATTGATCTATGAAAGAACTCTTACATTGTTAGTTAGGGTAAAAATAAAGCTGTGAGCTCTTAAGAAGTAATTGGAATGTTCCTTGTATTCTTTACTATTCTCCAGTCTTATATTATTAACCTCTATGGTCAACCTGATATTGGTATTCGATTGTACTAGATACGTATTTAATTAAGGGCCTTCCGCCCCACGGACTGTATGGAGTCAAACTTCCCACCTCCAGGGATATAGTAGCCACCTTTCTAGCCCGGGTCAAGTTAGCGTGAAGGCGGTCAACCGGCAGCGGGACGAGAGGCGACAGCGGCCCGGCGGCAGGCCCGGAAATTCACATGGAAACAATTATTTATTAACACATAGGCTCGCCTTAAGCGGGGGTCGAATAGCCCGATGGTTAAACTGGTGCTGTGACCAGGATAGTAATGAGTGTAATACCTTTTAATTTACTTCAGGGGGTACCGGGGTTACATTATAATGGAGAAATAATAGTGTTTAACTAAATTGGTACTCCTGTTTTAATTTGCGGCTAGTTGTATATCTTTCGCTGTGAGGGCCTAGAGCCTCGAGTCCACAGTGGGTACCCAAACGTGAGTCGTTTGCCCATAATAACGTTGTTACCCTGGTGTCTCTCTGAATGGATAGAGTCATTTGGGACGAGGATTAGCTACCCCGGCATTAGGCTATAGCGCCATTATATTTAGTTAGAGTATTAAAATTTGCTACTGTGGCCTTCCGATGGTTGAAGTCTGTCTGGAAAAAAGAGGGTTTAGTTGGGCTAGAGGCAGTTAGCTTTGAACTAGTCCGCCTTTTTTCCATTTGTTACTGCATCTCGAAGCGACGCCGTGCGCTGCGGGAGAGAGATGTGACGTCATGAAGCATTTTTGAAGCGTCGGGTTAGTAGCTTGGTAGATCTCAGACTGATTGGTCGAGTCTGCTACGTGCTGCCCTGTTTGGTTTTGATTATTCTACCTTTTCAATTTTACTTGTGGTCTTTTTACACTTTTAGGCCTCTTTTAATTTCTTTTATATACATTCACTGTAATTTCTAAAATTGTCTAAATTTATTCGCGTATATATATATAAATATATTAAGAAAAGGAGTAAGTCAAAGAGACACTAATATCTGGTGGTATTACTGTTTATTTTACTTATTTTTGCTCACCACTTATTCTGGCAGTTCATGTTATTTTTCGGGGTTCCAAATTTGAGTAAATTCTCCTATTTTTAGTACCACAGGAAGAGACGCCCAAAGACATCGGTGATGGAGGAACGAACGGTAGGGAGTGAAGGCCATCCAATTGGCCTTCACCATCATTTCCGTCGTTGTTCTGTCTAACATGTCTTATTTTTTTACCTTTTTTTACCTTTTTTTCTTCAAAATTAGGGGTTATTTCTCTTCCTACTGTTAACTATATATGATTTGCGGGATGATTTGGGGGTAAATACAGTTGGGAGATGTGCGTGCAATCCAGAAATGCAGGAACACTGGTAAGGAGTGAAGACCATTAATTCGGCCTTCACAATCATTTCCGTCGTTTTCCTGTTTTAAATGTCTGATTTTTGACATTTTTAGTTCAAAATTAGGGTTTGTTTTGACATATTTCGTCGAATTAATGCATATCATGAGTATTTTTTACAAGAAATACCAGGTCGTCGGCCTTGCAAATTTGTGGGGACTGGGGGAGGCATATGCATGGCAGTATCTATCAACAATTCGAACCCGGTTGCCAAGCGATTGGTACACAAATCGCAGATTGTCTGGCAACCATGTATCTGTTGGAAGATTCAAATACTTTCTATATAAATAACACAATACATAATGTATGCACTCCTTAATGTTACTTTTAACCCCCCATTTGGATTTATTTCTGTTATATTTATTCATATTCACGTATTTCAAATGGTTTTAGGTCTATATCAAAGAATAACAACGTCGAAGAGATCGATCTTATACGGCCGTTTTCATTGTGTTTCTTTTGAAAACCTCTTACTTTTGGCATTATTAAGCCATTAACGTTACTTTTAGTCCCAAGATTATGATTGACTTTTGTGTAGTTATTTAAATATATACATTTAGAATGGTATTTCACCCTTGATTTATTAAACTCATATTTTATATTCAGTTTTCTGTGCTAAACATGCATGTTACATTACCTCTCTACCAACAATGTTATTTAAAAATGTGTAGGTGCATATAGAAGGTTCATATTATAAGTAGGCCTATATTGAATTATTCTGTATGAATATCGATTTTGGTCAATACCATAGCTGTACCACTGATAGCTGGCATGATCACCATTTAAATTAAATACTGGGAGATTTGTGATGGATGCATTGGTTGCATATACGCAATATAATGTCAGTCAGCTTTGTGATATTGCTCCTTAATTTCTTTTGCTATGCATTCATTGTACGCGTTTATTTGATGTATGTCACTGTATATCCACCGCGGGTTGCGCATGGCGAGATTTCATCCGTCGTATTTTCGCTCTTCTAAATTGGGTGGGTGTATTTCTGTAATAATGTAATGGGGTAAAGTATATTATTATATATCTAAACAATTCATTGTATTTATTGTAATTGCTCCAAATACCTGATTCTCTGCTTAAACCATTTAAAATAAATTGTAATGTAATCACGGTTACTACTGCATGCCTCATATTAAGATTTAATTCACCTTAAACATTTTATTAATACACACAACATTTAGGCACACACAAACAAATCAACCGCTTGACGACAGAGTCGCATTTGCAAGCAGGACAAGTCCAGGCCACACTGAGAGTGGGGATCACGAGACAAGTCACCTGAGGTCCGCGGGACAGATGCGGTCACCCGCATAACCCGGACGATGGCAGGACAAGTCCAGGCTGCAGTGAAATCGAGATTCGCGGGACTACAGCAGTGGTCACCCATGGTGAACAAGTCATTGCTACAGTGTGGATGCGGGCACAAGCGAGACAAGATGCAGCCACCCGCGAACCCGGACGTCGGCTCCACCGGTCACCTCCAGGGCAACACATTAGGGTTTTGTTTTGGGTACATATTCTATTTGCGGGGATGGGTTCACGGGGCTATACAATATGTGGGGTCTATTTAAATAATACACCACATTACACACACCTTGATTGGTATATATTTGGTACATGGCATGTTTATGGTAATATTGTATGTTGCATATGGTTGGATGTCTATGATGTATAGAGCAGAGAGTCAGTTAGAGCAGGCACTTATCTTAGGTAATTTTATCATTTAGGCTCATAACGTATTAAATTTTCCTAAAATAAAAATAAATTTCTATGCAAAATAAACATAATAATCCCGCCTGTTATCTCTGAGGGCATCAGCTAGGTAGTAACAAATTTCTATAATAAATACATATAAATAATAAATAATAAATATAAAGAACACAATTTCCTGTTTGCCATGCTATACTGTTTGATGAAGGCAGAGCCTTTCCAGCCTTGTGTCAATGCCGTCTGACATGTATGTCCTTGGCATAAACTATGTCATTTATATGGGTATGTGTTATGTACTGCCGACGTGCCTTCTTCGGTAAGGGGCTGGTTGGCTCATCTTCCTCAGAGCTATTGCTTCCTCAGGCATGGTCCCGGAGGTTCAGTCCGCTATATGCAGGGTCGCATTTCTTGGCCGTTTATAATAATAAATTTCTATTAGACATAAGGATAAATATTTCACTATTAAAGTTATATAAGTATAATAATAAATCCTATTAAACATAAGGGTAAATATTTCAATATTAAAACTTATATAAGTCTTTCTCTAGAAGGATGTACCTCCATGTAGTGACCACATTCCAGTGATGTACGGCAAACATGTCCGCATAAATCCTTTGGTCACCGTAAGCATTCATTTCCAGGAGACCAAACAGGGTTTAACCATAATAATAAATTTCTATTACACATAAAGATAATAACCAAACTATTTCAATATTATAATGTATCCGTTAAAATCAGTTCGCTAGATTATTAATACTTTAATATATGTCTAACTAAAACAACACACTTTTAGGCCTAGAAAGTTAACTCTACAATTTAAAATCATGAGCCGGAAATTCTACGTCGATACATTTAATAGTCATTTAGTCAATCAAATTTAAAATTATACAACTAAAAACTTTCTTAGCCTATGAAATTAATGGTACATTTTAATAAGGCCAGTGTCAATTGGACGTGGCTCGCATTTCTGGCCCGCATGTTGTTGGGGCTTTTGAAACGTAAAAGTAAAATACACCTCAGTCTGCGATTCGCCGGTTCACATTTATGGCACGCATTTCTGGCCCGCATGTTGTTGGCGCACTTAACATGAAAAGTAGCATGCAATTCAACCCGCAATACGCGAGCTCGCATTTCTGGCCGGGTTCATTGTCGTTGGACATTTAAAACATTTGAAAAGTAGCCTCTGAGCAAATTTGATGAATTAGGCGAGCCGTGAGTTTTCACAGTTTATAGGTTAAATTGAGCAGATTAACTTTACATGACTGTAGTAGAAAAAAACCCAACAGTTTTGGTTTCTTTTGAGTTTATTTGTGGGTTTCTCCTTGTTATCTGCGTTTAGGGTACCAGGGTGGCCCGCATATTCAGATGCAAACTTGGATTCAATTTTAGGCACCCGCAGAGGCAAGTTTTTTTTTTGGTTTATGTAAAGTATGGGGGAAGGATAATGCCCTTCACCATCACCGACTGCCCCTCCGGATGGTGACTTGTAAGTACATCAGTACATTGAAGGTACGTAAGCGGGCATTACGATTATTGTCGTGTCACTGGTAGGATGTCTAGTCACACAGTTACAAGTGACATCCTGGACGAGGAATCTAGGGCCGCACTTAGATTGCTCACCATAGCTGGTGGGCGGGTGTCACGCCAAATCCCGGAAACTTGGGTTTAATTTTAGATACCCGCTGAGGCAAGTTTTTTTGTCGTTTTTTTTATGGTAAAAGTATGGTGGAAGGAAGAGACCTTTGCCATCACCGGCGATATGCCCCACCACTTGGTGACTTTCTGGTTTATCAGTACAACTGTGGTACGTTAGCGGACAACGCAATTATTGTTGTGTCGCTAGTAGTTATGTTACTAGACTATTGGCTCTTCATTTTTAATGGCACACACCCACTATGAACCCGACGCATTGATAGGGATCTCTTTGATAGTATACCTCACTATAGGAATTATATGTTGACTCCCTTGACTAAAACACTTAATACTGAGCGCCATCCCGACCCTATGATACTAGCTATACTGATGTGAAGCCTTGGCAGTTGCCATCTAAATTAGTGCTGAATTTGTCTTTTGCAATAACATCACTATTCATTGAAAGGGCATGTGAATAATTGTTTAACCTATAAATGTACGATTCCAGATGCGGGAGCCCCCATATACCATGTGAGTCAATAGCGGGCCCCCAGTTCATGTGTGTCTGTGATATAAGAAGCAGAAAGTATGCTTCGGTTTCTAAGTATTCCAAAAGGTAAAAGAGTTGTATTCAGGTAGTAACAACAGTAGGGTATATGTATACTGGTATGTGACCTTGTCGGTAGAGTGGTATTCAGTTAAATGTGCGTCCTCTGTCGGGGATGTAGTCCATACAACCATATATTTTTTTCACTACGATTCTTCATATTTTTTTTATAGAGATGTTACTAGGGTAACGCCTGTCTGAGTAGTATTGGGACTGCCGGGGGATGTGGGATATTAACTAGCTTCATCGCAGGAACTGGCTATGTTATTGCCATCCAAAGGGTTACTAGTAAATACGAGGTCGTAGTGGTGAGGGACGTCATGACTAGGTTGCCACCGAAGGTTGTATGTATCCTGTATTGATTAGTGTGAATTTGGACAGATGACGAGTAACTGATACGGGTTCTTTCATTGCCAAACCGACTAATCCATGTGTAGTCGTTGTGATCTGGCAGGTTATTCAGCTATGACAAGGTCAGTATTTGTATTTGCAACTATACCAGAAGGTCGATTCTGGTAGTTTCTAAAGAAAAAAGTATTATGTACTTCTAGACCAAACAAAAAACAAACAAAACACGCAAGCCACTTAATAAGTGGCCTAGCTGAACACATTACATGATATTATACTGTGCTTCATGTAAATAGCCCTAATGTCTTCAGGGTTTCCTGTATTGTTACTGATCCTTATATTGTTGCTATAGGATCTTTTTATGCTACCAAAGAGCTCACGGTTTCTTTCACATAATGTATTATTCCTGGAGTGTCCGGTTGCTGTATACTATAAACTATGTTGTTGTATACTATAAACTAGGTAACGTCACTAACGGGTTGCAACTAGCATTTGCCACCATTTGCGGGGCCGGGTTCCCTGCTGTAATGTGTTGCTAGGATACCTCAATTGTGACTTTCCTAGCAATGGGGGATGGTCAAGCGCTCGGGCTCAGACCCATCAGACATGTTTCTGCATGCTCTGATGTTTTAGATGAGATTTAGGCTTTTATTGTCGAAATTCCAAACTTAACTTAACAAATGCGGGAGGGGATTCACTTATTGTACTTAGTCGTTATTCAGTGAAATTGATCTATGAAAGAACTCTTACATTGTTAGTTAGGGTAAGAATAAAGCCGTGAGCTCTTACAAAGTAATTGGAATGTTCCTTGCATTCTTTACTATTCTCCAGTCTTATATAATTAACTGCTATGGTCAACCTGATATTGGTATTCGATTGTTCTATAAACGTATTTATTAAGGGCCTTCCGCCCCATGGACTGTATGGAGTCAAACTTCCCACCTCCGGGGATATAGTAGCCACCTTTCTAGCCCGGATCAAGTTAGCCTGAAGGCGGTCAACCGGCGGCAGAACAAGAGGTGACAGCGGCCTGGCGGCAGGCCTGGAAATTCACATGGAAACAATTATATATTAACACATATGCTCGCCTTAAGCGGGGGTGGAAAAGCCTGACGGTTAAATATATATATATGTATATGTACCTATATATGTACATATATGGATATATAAGTATATATATGCATATATGTATATGCATATATAGTCTGCAGGTATATAAGAGATAAATACCAAATTAATCCACTTAAAACTACTACAACTTACAAGGTAACTATCAGGCATAAACACTCTTATGCCCGGTCCAATACACATTAGTGGACGTAGTTGAACGTAGGTGAACATAGTGGAGGCTAATGTGGGTCAAAGGTGGTGTAAGTACATTAAACTACCTTGGCATACGTTAAGGTATGGCAGGTTTTGGTACGAATAAATACGTTTCGGTACGGATAAATATGTTACGGTCCAGATAAATACACTATGGTACTGATACCCATACATTCAACTACGTTCAACTACATTTGCCTCCACCACTTTCACCTACATCCACTAATGGCTATATGACCCGGGCTTTGTCCAAGTATGCTAAAGTATGCTAGAGTATGCTAGAGTATGCTAGAGTATGCTAGATCATGCTAGAGTATGCTATGACCAAGTTAGCATGACGGAAGTACGAATGCCAGTACGTTCAACTACCTTCAACTACATTAGCCTCCACTATATTCAACTACGTCCGCTAAAGTGTATGTGACCAGGCCTTAAGTCTTATACCCTGTCACGTTACGATGTAACGCGGTGGCATAAGCCAAAGTAGGTGAAATTTGGCCATTATGCCCCTGTCACACTACGACGCTTCTCGCCGGCGACCCGTCAACGTGTGGTGTTTTTGGGCGATATTTGGTGTAATATCGAGACACGCTGGTGGCGCGTTATGGGCGCGTCGGTACACGTCGGTACACTTCTATGTCGCCGGCGAGTCGCCGCCGGGAGTCGGCGCGCGTTATTGGTCGCTGAGTGTTTTGAACCTGTCCAAAACTTCCAACGCGCGGGACGAAATGGGTAAGAACGCTAGGAGGACGTTAGGCGCGCGTCGCGCTGCGTTGGACGCGCCGGCATAACGTTATGGGAATGCTAGAAAGACGGCGCGCGCGCGGGAGGGTCGTTGCTCACGCGTTGCGCAAACTGGGCCGTTTTTGTTTTACGCCCTAGCAACATTTAAGGTTAAATGAAGACGTCGCGCCAACTTTTTTTTTTTTTTTCCCAGCGCGTCGACACACGTTGGCGGCGCGCGCATAACGCGCCGCGCTGACGCCGATCTTTTCCCCCAAACCGCCGAAAAGTTTGACGTTTCTCGACGCGCAAGATTTTATTTCCAACGCTGACGGATCGCCGGGAGAAGCGTCGTAGTGTGACAGGGGCATAACATTGAGATGCATTGAGATACATTGAGATATGTTGAGACACGTTGAGATACGTTGAGATACGTTGAGATACGTTGAGATACGTTGAGATACATTGAGATACATTGAGATACATTGAGATACGTTACTCGTTCGGTAAACCTACATCGAGATACATCGAGATACATCGATATATGTCAAGTTACGTCGAGTTACATCAAGATACAGTGACACCCGTCAAGGTTTTGGACATACCCACAACTTTTGACGTAGCTTGACATAAAGGGCGTTATGGCCCTGTCACACTACGACGTGACTACGTCAGCGTAGGCACAACGTGAAAATAATGATATTACGTTGACGTTATGGGCGTAATATGCAAATTGTGGACGTGAGCGTAACGTGAAAGTAACGTCGGTGTAGGTCGTGACCTTAGCTGTAACGTGACAACGTTAGGGGGGAGGGGTAATTGGCGACGTGACCGGGCGTTAGTGTAACGTGAGCGTAACGTCGCCGTAACGGGTGTGACGTGGACGTAACGTGACCGTAACTTGACCGTAACGTGACCGTAACGTGACCGTAACGTGACCGTAACGTGACCGTAACGTGACCGTAACGTGACCGTAACCGTGACCGTAACGTGACCGTAACGTGACCGTAACGTGACCGTAACGTGACCGTAACGTGCAAAACGCTGCCCACACGTTGCTCCCACCCGGGCCGTCGGTCTGACGTGACATAACGTGACTCTAACGTCATTTACGTTGCTATAACGATCGCGGAACGTCAACCTAACGTCATTGTCACGTCATCCCAACGTAACGGCTTCACGTTGAGATACGTCGAAAGTTTTGAACAGGTTCAAAACCTCGACGCGCGCCGACGTAACACGACGTAACATGACGTAGCTCGACGTCACTCTAACGTCATTATGACGTCATCATAACGTGACCCAACGTACGGCAACGTAATGACGAAAAATCATCACGTTAGGCTCACGTTGGCTCGTTACGTCGTAGTGTGACAGGGGTATTATGTTGGGTCACATTGGGCTTACTTTGCGCTCATATTAGGCTTACGTTGAGATATGTTAGATGTTCGTTAGAGCTATGTTGGTCTACATTGAGCTATGTCGACTTACTGTAGACTGACGGAGAGCTGGGAGGAATGTGCAGCCTGAGCTCTGTCAAAGTGGTGTTAACGAACTTGACGTAGGTCTAACGTGTCTCTGATGTGTGTCTAACATTAGTCTAATGTAAGTCCAATGTGTCTTGACGTATTCGATGTAGTTGACAAATGGCTTGCACGCATAATTTATGTAATGCATGCCAACGTTCTTCAAACATAAGCGAAGGTGCTGTGAATGTGGTGTGAACGTTTTGCCTTCGAGTATATAAAGGCATCCGATGTCCTCTTGCCAGCAGAACAACTCAGCTCTTCACAGAGGATGGATGTCCCTGAGAGGTCCCTGCAGCAATACCAACAAGCCATTCTCCAACTTCACCATGATACAAACCTATTGCTACTTCCCCATCTCCAGCTTATTAGAAGAAGGAAAAGATGTCACCTGAAGCGAGTGTGGGTGACACAGTGGATCAGGAGGTGGCAACAGTTTGGTTTGTACGACCAGCTTCTGGTGGAACTCCATTATGAGGACACAGCTTCTTTCGTCAACTTCATGCGGATGCCTCCCCAGATGTTCGATGAGATGCTAGCCAGAGTGGGTCCGCTCGAGCCTGGCCTGAAGCTTGCCCTCACTTTGCATCACCTAGCCTCGGAGAACAAGTAGGCCTCTATGAAGTTTGGGTGGAGGGTGCCACACAACACCCAATCTCTCATAGTGAGAGAGGTGTGTAAGGACATCATCGCACAGTACATCGAAGAGGTGATGACCTCCCCACCACTCGGGAGGGATAGCATGCCATCTACAACAACTTTTTGGAGAGGTGGAACTTCCCCCATACCTGCGGGGCACTTGATGGGAAGTATGTTGCCTGTGGATACCAGACCGTGCCCGGTCAAACGGGGCCGGCGTCATAGCGGCCACATAGTCTCGCACATAGATGGAGAAGGTGGTCCACTGGGTTATACGCCGTGCAGCAAGGCCCTCCAGCAGATACCCCGATACATCAACGCGGTGCCTGAGAGCAGCCAACAGAACACCCTCCTCGCTTGTTGAGGCTTCGGCTAGGGGTGTTGATATGGGCTGCTCCTCCAACCTGATCTGTAGTTCAGCGCAGGCTATCTCTGCACCGCCTATATCGCCATGCATTGCATCTATGGCAGCCAACACCTGCAAGAGAAAATAATAAAGCAACATAAGTAAAATGAACACAACATGATTTTACATAATGAGGTAAAGCATAAATAATTCCACATCATTGCAAATTATAATATGTAGTACTTACACTTATGCAGGGCTCAGGACGGTGTCGCACCACTGAGCTGAGGAAGCCAAACTTGTCAGTATCCACTGCTCCCTCTTGGTTTGCTTGGGAGCCCTGTCACCACTCTTTTCTTTATGCAGCCTCATGTTGCTGTCCCGCATGGCTTTGAATCAGCCCTGGAGATGTGTGTCAGTTCTCCCCATCCTCTTTGCCTGGTCCTCCCACAGCTTGCTCTTTTTGTCTGTCTGCCGGTAGTCCGTCAACTTGTCATTCCAGAGGACAGGGGTGTCATGCAGGAAGTCAAGCATCACCTCCTCCTCTGCTGCGGGCAGAGTGCAGTCGTACTTCTGTACCCTCCGCTTGTTTGTGGTGTGACGGTGTGAGCTGGAGGAGGTGGAGACTGCAGACGATGCACGGGAACGAGGAGGAGATGGAGACATGGACTGTGTCTTCATTGTCTCCTCAGTCTCCTCGGTCTGCTCAGTCTCCTCAGTCGGGCGAGATGGAGAGGAGATCATAGCAGATGGTGGAGATGGTGCTGGTGGTGGTGAAGATGGAGTATCCCCTGTCATCCTCTTCCTGCCCTTGCCCTTGCCTCTTCCCCTACCTAACTGGCTAGCAGGAGTAGAGCTGGAGATGTTCTTCAGAGGCATGCTGGAGGAGTTGTGAGGGGAGAGCCAGGCTGCACCCTTATATACCCGAGGAACGGGTGGGTTGAGTGCTCCCACGCACGTTGACGCTCAGGTCAAACACATTGAGCACTCGCTGTCCATACGCTGAGCATGCTGGACTGTCATTACACTGACGCTGCTCACTCGTGGGTCTGACGTTGACACCGCGAGTGCTGGAGGCTCGCTAGCCTTATGTTGGGCCATTTTGTTGTTGATGTTCTAACTCATTGAGACATGTTAAAACTACGTTGGACCAACGTTTCACCTATATCCACCTCGTTGCACTGACGTCCAATTTGGCCCTGAAACGCTGAGAATTTCTATGTATCTCGACGTATCTTGACGTAAAAAAGTGATTTTTACATTGCCTAATCGCTGGCCTGTTATGTCATAGTGTGACAGGGGTGTTAGATGAAAGCCTACATGATCATGCAACAGTGCTCAGCACATTCCATGTAAACATGACATGTGACAAACCACTCATTCATGTCTACAACATCCAGTGCTGATAATTATATATCGCCCATTCCACGAGCCCACCCTAAACTGAGGGTTATTTCCTTATTAGAGTCAATCTAATTCCTCAATATGCAGTTGACCATCGCTACTGTCGCTTCCATACTATTCATCCTCCTACATCTACCAGACCCAGATACTCCTTACTTACTGAGTAAGGCTTAACCGGAAGTGGAGGCTGAACCGGTTAGAGTGCAGGAGTCCTGTGTCGAAGGTCTGGAGGCTGAATCGGTTAGAGTGCAGGAGTCCTGTGTCGAAGGTCTGGAGGCTGAATCGGTTAGAGTGCAGGAGTCCTGTGTCGAAGGTCTGGAGGCTGAATCGGTTAGAGTGCAGGAGTCCTGTGTCGAAGGTCTGGTGGCTGAATCAGTTAAAGTGCAGGAGTCCTGTGTGGAAGGTCTGGAGGCTGAATCGTGGCTGAGTCAAACCAATGACTTACACAAGTAATACTTGTCCCTACCTCGCATGGTACTCTTAATTCATAGCAAAAGGCAGGGACTCGTCAGCTCAGTATCAGAACTGTTTCAGTAGGAATTAACTATAAATAAGCTGAGGAGGTGGTGGGTATAGCACACATTGTTTATCTATATTGGTGTCAAGTTGAGGAATTGGGAGATAATTAGTAACACGAACAGAGCAAATATAGGTATGCCTCTTTATTACAATTTTAGCTCTTTCATCAGTACAGTCTCTTTATGTGATGTCGATGAGGCTTAGGCATGCGACAACCCTATATCCCTCCTCTTTGTGGGGTGGGTGGGATGGCAATTTAAGGCAGTTGTTGTCCGCATGGCTCCCATGTCGAAAGTGAAATATCTACGGCCAGCAGTCGCTTTTATAGCCGAAAGGCGGCATAATTTAGTTCAGAAATATGATATCGGTGGAGCCGCAGTCGCCTTGTTTACTGGGCGATATATGGCGGAAGTGCCGAAAACCCGCTAGTCGGCATTAATGGTATAGTTCAGGTTAGTTCAGCAAGGAGCAACCAGTCGGCGACATATCGGAGCAGCCTTAGTTACTGGCGCTTGGCTGTATTCGGGCATCCAATTACCCTCCATGCCTTAGCATCACCGACAATGCAAACACAAACAACTCTCAATTCTCAATTAGAATGTCGAAGTCCACGATTTAATACATTATTTACCAGTAAAGTAACAGGCTATGATACATACTTATTTGAACGATATAGATCTATTTAGCGCATTAAATTGCTAAATCATGTGGTTATTTCCATAACCCAGCCTTGTGCCACTTTTTCTAATGGGTTTCTTAGCAGCCCAGTCACGAAGACCGTGCTGCGGCAGTAACTGGCTGCCATGCCGGTACCTTGCCTCGTGGAGCGCCACTATCCCGTATTCTAATTGTCCAGTAGTTAGCAGGACAAAACCCACACTTGGTAGGAGTATCTAGATAGGTTGCCGCCCAGGCCCTGTCTGCCGTCGTCAGCAAACACATAGAGGCGCGCCTTCCAAGCTTGCCACTAAGGGATTCATCGTCCGTCTTTGTGAATGCTTGATTTTCACAAACAAACAAGTCAGTAGTTAAGGTTGTTCTAAGTTTCTCTCTAAACAATTACAAATAAGTGTTCACACTTCCTGTCTACCATTCGCTATTAACTCAATGAAAGAAGAGGACAAGGCGGACAGAAACACAGCTCAAGTCGAGGCTCACTCAGAATCACTCGGACCGCATACCCCATATGAGGGCAATAAAGCATGTAGTAAACTACTTTATCTTTATGTAAATCCAATATCAGGCCGATAAAGCATGTATTAATTGATTGTATCTTCATGTAAATCCCATATGAGGGCAATAAAGCATGTAGTAAACTACTTTATCTTTATGTAAATCCCATATGAAGGCAAGAAAGCATGTAGTACTTGATTGTATCTTCATGTAAATTCCCATATGAAGGTGATAAAGCATGTATTAAACTACTTTATCTTTATGTAAATCCCATTTGAAGGCGAGAAAGCATGTAGTAAACTACTTTATCTTTATGTAAATCCTATATCAGGCCGATAAAGCATGTATTAAACTACTTTATCTTTCAAACTTGAGCAATTTTGAGGGGTAACACTTGAAATTAAAATATATTGTACTTCTGCTTTCTCCTTTTTGATGCGAAACATTACTGATATAAAAATCAGCTTGTATGTACAATGGTCATGTGGAAATAAATAAATAGTTGATCTTGTCTTATCTTATATCAGTGTTATCAAATCAGCGCGTATTAACTGGATATCACCATAAAATATGCACTATGACAAATATTTAGGCATTAGCTATATCTTGATGGCATATTTCCTGCATATATGTATGTATTGTATAACTTGTTATGTTCATATTATTTAGGCTGCAGGGCTTATGCTCCCCACCTGCCACGTGGCGAGTGGACGCCGTACTGCCTGCCCTCCCCCGGCTAGGCTCACCGAGCTGCAGGCGATCAGCCAATCAGGGGGCTGAGCTTCCCGGGGGAGGCGACTTCGGGCGGTTCTGCCGATACACGGCCTCCAGTCGGGCGGAAATTTGACTTGAGAACGAAATGGCATAGCTTGAAAGGTAAATAATATTAATCTGCCATCTTTCTTTACTAAATGGTTAAACAAATAAATAATATTAAATACATTGTGAGACCCAGTTGCGAATCCATCCAACCCCAGTTCTTCAGATATTTATCAAATATATATTTCAAACAACATTGATTGACATTTATTCTGGGCAGTTCTGCTCTCGCCTTCTCCTCTGTAGCCACAACTCCATGTGATGAATGGGCGTTTACCTTCCCGTCACCTGATTGGCGAACCTGGATCACGTGGGTATCCGGTGTGTCACACTGTGATGTGACGCAGCATTTGTCAGTTTCATCGAATGCAAACCGATAAAGTTATCAATAATAAACATAACAAAACAACAAGATCATCTTTCCCCAATCATTATTTACTACTTGACAATATTGTCTTAGAATAGAGTAATTCTTATTAAGTGAGCATTGTTTTCAGTTTATTTATCAATTAAATAACAATTTTGTGGAAAAGCAGACGACACTGCCATTTCTCCCGCGCTTTTTCCGCTACCGCCGGTAAAGTCCACCCGGCGTGCTACACGTACGGGCATAATGACCGGCAGGGGAACAGCCGTTAACGGCAACGTATGGTCCAAGTCCCAGCAACGTGGACCACCGTTAATTTCCATTTTCGCACGACACCTGCCCAGTCTGATGAATCCCCCAACCGGCCGCACCTTGGCAAATGATGAATGAGATCACATGTGGATTTCTTTTAGTCTTGTTCTGATCCACGCCCTCCCCTCGCCTCTCACAAAACATAGAAGAAGGATTTAAATCCACGCACATATTTTGGGCTCTCCACGGGTGACTAAACATTGTCGATCAAAGCCCGGAAAAGGGATCATTTTTCTCCTGTTGTTACAAGTACAAGGTGATCTCTTATGAAAATATGAACATGGACATATGCATGTGATGGTGAACATATGAATACTCTAGGTACAGGAAACATAGAAGGGCATAGGAGAACTACAAACTATTTTGTGCCATTTTACTGATATCAGCAAGGCTACTGAAGATGGACACTCCGGAACGAGGAGATTGAAGGTGGCAGTCGGGGTGGGTTCCCGGCAGTGTGGGGTGAGGTGGGGCTGAGTTTGGGAGTAGGTGGAGGGTGGGTGTTGAGGGTTGTGGGGTCGGTGTTGGGGATTGCGGTTTGGAGGTTGAGTGCTTGGGATTGGGGATTGGGTATTGGAGGTTTGGGGTTGGGAGTTAGGGGGTAGGAGTTGTTGGGGGTTGGGGTGCGGTTGGGACCTGGGGGCTGGGTTTGTGGGTTGGG
The DNA here is from genome assembly GCA_030323885.1 of Branchipolynoe longqiensis. Classification (NCBI taxonomy): domain Eukaryota; kingdom Metazoa; phylum Annelida; class Polychaeta; order Phyllodocida; family Polynoidae; genus Branchipolynoe; species Branchipolynoe longqiensis. Next base: position 9,389,074 of record CM059195.1, on the reverse strand, counting down.
GTTTGGGGTTTGGAGGTTGGGGGTTTGGAGTGAGGATGTGGTGGGAATGGGGAGTGAGGGTTAAGTGCTGGTGGGAGTAGAGGTGAGAGTGGAGGAGAGGCGGGGTGGGGGTGGTGAGTGAGGGGGGTGGGGGTGGGCGTGGGAGTTGGGGGTGGGCGTGGAAAAAGAGGGTGGGGGTTGGGCATTGTTGAGGTGGGGGTAGGTGCGGCGGTGGGGAGTGGAGGTTGGAGGACTTTCCTTATGAGGGAACTGGGGAGGGGGGAAACAAATTACACAATGATACATTTTTGTCGCCCATTTTTCTTCCGTTCCATTTTAGAATTCGATTTGAAAGCCAAGCCAGGCTCTGGTGCTTTTGCAGGAAGAAAAAAGGCAATGACTTATTGCCAAATTGACTGCGCTCCGGGTTTGTGTTTGTACGCGTCGCATCATGATAAGAGGCCCAGGTCGTCAATGTTACGCCCTCCCCACCATCCGCCAGCCATACTTTCTTCACTCCCTGAATCTATGCCTGATGACAAGTGCATCTCTGATGTTTAGTTATTACTTTATAGCAATAAGAACAATTGATCAATTCATTTATTTCTTCGATTTGAAACTGGTATTGATTACAGAAAACAGAGCTCACTTGGTTTCTTTTATTCTAAATATTTGTACTCCTTTAAATAGATCTTTTTCATTGAGCGCCGGAGTGCTGGTATTCCAGCCCTATCCTCTATCAATAAGAATTCACTTAACAAGAATATTTGTATTCAAATGCCATGTGTGTACAATTTGAATATACAAAACCAAATTCTGAAATCCGAAGGTTTTTTTTGTTCAATATATAAATACACTGTAATACTGTTTACATTCTTTATTTACCCGACTTACTGTGATTATTCATATTTCCCTGAACAATATATTAATGTGTTTTATTATGATTCATGTGAAGCTTCATATGCTTAAGTTTGACCAAATATTGTTGTTGGAAATCAAATGTACTAGTGTATTTATGGTCTATTGTTATCCCAATGTTTGATTTATCAGCATAGTTCCATATAATCAAACTCAAAGAGTAGTTATGGTCTTTATTTATTTCACATTGTGTGAATATTTATAGGTTTTTACTGCAGTTTTAACCTTTATTCTGAAATCCAAAACATTCTGAATTTCGAAATGCAACGGCCCCCTAGATTTCGGAGAAGGGGATGGGGCCTGTCATGCCCTTATATGATGTGTAGGGCTTGTCGATTGTAGGTCTTAAGTATTTTTGGAAGCCAATAATATTATAGGTGATATATATGTTCTAATTAATTTATTATGTGGATATAAATAATGTTCGAATGTCCCTTCCTGAAACCCAACTCATACCAAACTGACATTGAGTCACCGCTGGCTCTGGTCATTCTTCGCTCTCCCCCTAACGGTGACCCACTTCCAACTGCCAAGTCGGTCACTTTCAAACTATTATGCTCGGACAGAAATAAATTCTTAAACATGGTTTAGATACAGAAGTTTATTACATATTGTGATGGCCCACTGTCTTCCACACTGCCATGCACTCACAGAAGAACGCCAAGATTTAGTACAGTACGCTTCCAACTGGTTTAATACCAAAATCGATCCGCTCTCCGCGCCGTCAACAGTCAACTGACACGCCCCCTAACTAGCCAGGTCCCACATCGCCTCTACAGGTGGGTGGAGGGTGAGCTAGCCACACACAGTAGAGGGCAGCCCAGTCGGGGTCTGTCCAGTGGCCAGCCTGCTGCCACCTAGTGCAGTTCAGTGTAACTGCGTAGGTGTGCAGCGTAGTGTCTTCCGCCACCGCATGGTAGTGGGGCTCATGTACAGACTACTACAATATTCTGACCTGGGAAATTCTCCCACCTACAATGCTAATCTGTTTTCCAATATATGGTATTATCAGTGTCTGCTGCAGATCTGGTATTCACTGGTGGCTCCAAGCATATGCAATCAACCGCGGCTCCATATAGTAGCACAAGGCTGCACTACACATTTAATACCTAGCATATACCAGCTGGCAATGTGCTAATAACATTTCTTTCTCCGCTGGCAGCCATAATGGGAAAAACGCCTTGTGTAAAAACAGGGAATGCCATAAGATGTCATGGGATGTACTTCCTCCTGTTGGTCTCCATGTCAAACTCTATAGCTGGTAGTCTTGTCTGGCCACTTACTTGCCTGTCTGTGAGTTCATCTGTTTCGTTTGTCAACTATATTGTCGGACCTAGTACCTATCCTTCTGCCTGTCTTTAGGCTCATTTGCCAATGAGCCGACGTTCTTGACTATATACACATATATTTATATGTACCATTTTCCAACATCCATGCCGACCCTGCCTCCTGTGATCCTCCATGTCTTCCCCACCCTTCTTTGGCAGTCTGTCAATGCTGCCCATTTCCCTTCGTGATCCGGCCAGTGACTACTTAATGTAGGCTCCTTTATTCAGTTCACTACACTGGTTGGCCAAGGCTAGCGCATCTTTTGGCCTACTAGGCCAGAGACTCTGGAACAACCACCATGTGTCCATGTGGGTCATAGGCAAGATCTGCCGTGCAATTGTTCTATCCACCCTACGATACGGAGCCAAGGCCTTGACAGTGTACAGACGACAGGTGAAAAAGCTGCATGCCTTCATGATGCAACATCTGCGTTCAATCATGAGGCTAACCTGGAAGGACAAAGTGACAAATAAGGAAATACTCGAATGGACAGGGCTGCCCTCTATGGAAGATCTTCTGATCAAAAAGAATCTCTGGTGGACTGGGCACCTCATGAGGATGTCATCAGACAGGCTACCAAAGCAGATCCCCTACTCTCAACTGTCTTCTGGTTACAGAAAGAGAGGGTGCCCTCGTCTCCGGTTCAAGGATACCATCAAGAGAAACCTGATGCTGAGAGACATTAAGACTGACTCATGGACATCACTCTCACAGCAGAGAGCTAAATGGAGAGCGGCAGTCAAGTAATGAAAGCAGTCTTTGTCGCATCGCAACTGACAGCATGATGATGATGATACTGGTTGCTATCTCTCTTTCATCCACTTTCATCCCATCTCACATACATTCTCTCTTTTTATAGGCGACTATTAAAGCCCTCAGTAATGAACTCTTTCAGCTTGATAACCTTCACATCCTTCACTCCCTTTCCTCACTTCCTGTCAGTGGAGGCATATTATTGTCCCCCATCACCATCTACTCGGCTTCCTATTCCTCAATCTGTTCTGGTTCCAGCTCCTCCCCTGCCAGAACTCATGCCTCACATCCTCCTCCCTTTCCTCCTTCTCTCCCCCATTTCGTCCATGCTTCCCTTCCACATTCCCTCCCTCTTTCCCTCATTCCCTTACCTCCTTCGTCCTACATCCTTCCCGCCCTCCTCCCCTCCCTCCTCCCTTCCCTCCTTCCCTCCCTCCTCCCTTCCCCATCCCTCCTCCATCATCCCTTCCATCCCTCCTTCCCTCTCTCCCTTCTTCCCTTCCCCATCCCTCCTCCATCATCCCCTCCCTCCCTCCTCCCTTCCCTCCTCCCCTCCCTTCCCCCATCCCTCCTCCATCATCCCTTCCATCCCTCCTTACCTCCCTCCCTTCTTCCCTTCCCCATCCCTCTTCCCTCCCTCCCTTCTTCCCTTCCCCATCCCTCCTCCATCATCCCTCCTCCTCCCTTCCCTCCTTCCTCCCTTCCCCCTCCCTCCTCTATCATCCCTTCCCTCCCTCCTTCACTCCCTCCTTCCCTCCCTCCCTTCTTCCCTTCCCATCCCTCCTCCATCCTCCCATCCTCCTCCCTTCCCCCTTCCCTCCCCCATCATCCTTCCCTCCCTCCTTCCCTCCCCCTTCCCCCCCTTTCCCTCCCTCCCTTCTTCCCTTCCCCCATCCCTCTGCATCCCTTCCCTCCCTCCTTCCCTCCCTCCTTCCCTTCCCCCAATACTCCTCCGTCATCTCTTCCCTCCCTCCTTCCCTCCGTTCTTCCCTCCCTCCTTCCTTCCATCCTTCGATTCCTCCCTCCTTTCAATTTCATCTCCCTTTCCCCACCCTTCTATTTCATCCACACATCTTCCTCCTTCTCTGCCTCTTTTCCACTTTCTATTCCTTCCTTCTTTCCACTAGGAGAGAGGTGGATCTCATCTCCAGGTGAAATCCCACGTTCACAAGTAGGTTCAGTCCATTAGGTTTCTCATATAGACTAAGCGTTAACACGCCTACATTGGAATGGCAGCAATAGGGGTTTTGGTCCTGCGCTATGCGTATTGTTCCCATTTATTGTCAACGCTCATCAGGACATTGGTACCGTTACCAGGACTGTGTGCATGTTGATCGCTGGATGATTGTGAACCTGCCCTGTACCCTCAGGTAGGACTGAAGTTGCAACCCAGCACACCAGGTCGCACCTTCAGCTTACCATCCACACGTTGGAATTGGTGCCCCCTCCCACCCCTGTTCTTCAGTATAGACCGGAATTATACTAACACATATTTTACATTAGACAAATTACCAATTTGTGTATGTGTTGTAAGGACCTCACCACCTTCTGCTGCGTAGGCCTATGCTGATGCTATAACCAAGCATGCAGGGTCGCAGCCTGCAGTCTCTGTGAGGAACCAGCGGAACCCAGAATGCCCGCGTTGCCATACCCAGATCCCCCTGAGTATTTATTGCAAGACGGACAGGTCTACCTACCCGTCTTCACGTCTCATCGACTGATAGTCAGATTTGGTTGACAGTTAGAAACAGGACACAACACCAGTTTAGTGAACCGGAGCTGATGGCGTTTGGGACATGAATCGGATGCTGATGAGGCAAGGTCGACATTTTGTTATTTTGGTGGTTAATAACTCTTTTATTTATCTGAAGACAATCTTTCTTCCGTGCCGAGACCTTTGTTTTCCGGCCACCTGCAATGTAAGCAATTTACAGTATTTATCTACAGGAAATAATTTCTGAGGATAATTAAGTGCACAATAGTGTCACTCCATTTAGGCTGCGGTGAATTCTAGATGGGATCAATTATTTAGTAGGCATCAACATGGATGTGGTGTTTAGGTGGTTTGCTATGAAGGCTTGTGTGGGTATCATGTGGCACAGGCATCGATAGAGATTTGATAACGGCTGAAACAGGGAGCAAAACACCAAGATTTAATAATGGCTGAAAGAGGTAGAAATAGGTACATTAGAAAGTTACTAAATCTAATAAAGGCTCTGCTTTCTGTGTGTTATCATAGGACATGTGACAATGTACACTGTCAGAGATATTGAACAATTTACCATCAGCCAGGTCTTAAAGATGCTGGAGGCGGGAGCAGCGTTCGGTACAATATCCTTGCTGGGACCAGACACTGTGGTCACCTGCAAGGTGTGCGGTGGTGACTCGAAGGCTGGGCGCGAGTCGGCGTCAAGCTCCCTGCTTGTAGACGGCATGCCTGCACATGGTTTGTAAGCTGCAGACGGGTCAAGAGGACATTCCGTGTATGGGGTCTGGACGCAGTGCTCAGAGCTAGGTGTATGTGCGGTGACGTGCTCACTGGTTTGTGATACTCCAGTTTATCTATATGTCATAATGGCTGAAACACATATCAATACCAAGGTTTCATAATGGCTGTAAGGAAGCAATCAATGCATTACATAATGGCTGAAACAAGTAGCAAGCTCTAAATTTCCCTAATGGCTGAAATAGGTAGCGCTATCTAGATTTGATAATGACTGAAACAGGTTGCAACATGTAGGTTTGATAACGGCTGAAACAGGTACACATCTCTAGATTTTATAATGGCTGAAACAGGTAGCAATACCTAGATTCCACAAAGTATCTCAGTCAGGTGTCGAACCCGCAAGCTGCCACAGAAGAAGCAGCCATCCACTAGACCATCCAGGCTGCTGTGTGTCTTATGACTGAGGAGAGTGCTGGTGATGAATGATGGAACTGAAGCCAGGCAAAACATTGCCTTTATACTGTGAGATGGTCAGATGCAAACTCAGATCACTAATTGACATCTCTCAATCAGACTGGATGGAACTATGTCTTCCAACCCCCATCCACACACGTGCACATATATACATGTATCTACTTTATATATATATACATACACACAACGCCCTCGAACGTTTCAGTGGCTCTGAGAAAGTGCTTTTATGTTGCTAATTTAATTTGGTTTGACTGCGCTGTTCCCCGAGTACCCATCCCCTGCACACGGCGTGCAATATGCAGATCTCGTCTGTCATCCGACGCGGTGCAGCCGATCCTTCAGCGCACCCCCGGCGCATGTCCGCCGGGTGCTCATCTCAGTTCGAGGCTCCCACTCAACTTGATACCATATGGAATATTTGTGCGATGAGTGGCTGTCAAAGTGCCGATAGTGCGCCCTTTCAGGTGTGTAGAAGAATCACCACGGACAATCTTATGTCTTTTAAACAACCTTTTTACCCTGAATTAAATGACCCACACTCACCGAAGTTGGTATAACTTTCAAATGATATTCTTATTTGTATAACTACTCATCTATGTACATATATATATGCACATATACATTTACTTATATGTATTTATATCACATTACTGTCCTTGATAAGTGAGGTGGTTCATAGCTGAGTCTTGGTCCAATCTGATCCATCATTGTCATGGTGATGTCAGCGTGACGTCACTTTGTAGTTGGCTGATTGCCACTCTAGATTCTCACAAAGGCCCGGCTGACATGATAGATGTGTTCTGAAATAGGGTCAAGACATTCCACTGAGCAGTATGTGTCTATTTTATTTTGCTTTTACTACATTTCTTTCTCTGGCAACATTTATTGGCTGAGGAGGAGTGCATTAGTCACGTAGGCAGCAATACGGCGAATGTACAGACAACGGTTGAAAATACTTCACACGGCTAGTCTCCATGGCACACCTGACTGTCCAATCGAAGCTATTCTAATTAGGTCAACCTAACATGTCATTATATATCACCATCGTGCTACTGATACGTCGAAGGTACAACACATTTCTCGGAACTCAAGATCCATCAAGACCTACTCCTTGAATTCATAATTACATTTGAAAAATCTTTTGGCATTTGTTAATTAAGCAGTGAACATTGATATTTGTCGGTACCTAGCCTGGCGCTCGGCATTATTAGGATAGGGCAAGGACATGTTTGCTCAGTATGAGGATATTGTGACTGAGTGGGGTTTCACGTTAAGCTGCTGGCACTCTGATCTCCCAGTGGGGCAGTACTGTGGAGTCGCTCCTTGCCTATCTCAGTAAGTCAGGCTCCGTACCTTGGTGAAGGTGACCATCAGGCTAGGTACTGTCAAGTAAAACACTTTAAAGATTAAGTAATTGCTTTCACTTCACTTGAATCACACGCCACCTGCCACATGGGATTGGTTGGTTGTTGGAGTTTTACGCCTTCGCAACATCTAAGGTCATATCAGGACGGGTACGGACTTGTGGCAGGGCACACTTATGGTGACTTTATAGTGCTGTCCCACTTGGAAATCAGGCCACTGGAACCATGCCACAATATCCCACACAGTCATATTCTCCTGACACTGAGCCAACCAGTCCTTGCTCTATCCTATTAATGTCGATTGTCTGGCTAGGAAGCGACAGGTATCAATTTAATAAGTCATTGGTTTGACTCGACCGAGAATCGAACTCCCGATCTCCGGCCCGCGCGGCCCGCGCTCTACCTATTCGGCCACGGCGCCCGGTGCCACATGGGAGGTAGACGCTCAACTCGTGTGGCCGTCCCGTCTGATTCCCACCGACCCGCCTTCATTTCAAATACTTGTCGACTGATCGGAAAATTCAAACTCAAAGATGTTCTGTGATATACACTAAGAACACATTCATACTAACATACACTTTGAATTCTGTGCAAGAAATGCTAAATAAGAACAATAATGTACTGCATATAGGAGGGACAAAGCTAGATATGTGTTTTTGCTTTGAAAAGTTTATGCTTTCATGGGATTATCAAACTTTAAGATAACAACAGGTGACCCAGATGGGCGCATAGGTGATAGATGGGTGTGGTTGTGTACTGGAAGTGTGGTAGGTGATGGCTGGTAGTACGTGGTGGATGGGAGGGTGGGTGATTGGGTATGTGGGAGGGTGGGCGGTGTGTGGTGGGTGATGTGTTGTGGGGGTCGCTTGGTAGGTAGGTGAGTGGTGGGTGAGCGGTGTGTAGTGAGTGGAAGAGTGGGTGGTTAAAGGTGTGAGTGTTGAGTATCTGTGTGGTGAATGTGTGAGTGTGTGAGTATAGTTGTGTAATGGGTGTGGTGTGGTGAGTGATTATTGGTTTGTGGTGTGAGTGAGTGAATAGGTGGGTAAGTGAGTGCCGATGTATGTGTCATGTATTAGTTACTGGTGTTGAAGGTGTGTGTGGTAGACAAGTGGCGAGGTGGGTGGTGGGTGTGTGTATTGGGCATGTACTGTGTGTGTGTTACCGGTGTTGGAGGTGTGTGTAGTAGACAAGTGGCTAGGGTTGTGGTGTGTGTGTATTGGGCATGTGTTGTGTGTGTTATGGGTGTTGGAGGTGTGTGTGGTAGATAAGTGGCGAGGTGGGTGGTGGGTGTGTATATTGGGCATGTGCCATGTGTGTGTTACGGGTCTTGAAGGTGTGTGTGGTAGACAAGTGGCGAGGTGGGTGGTGGGTGGTGGGTGTGTGTATTGGGCATGTGTCATGTATGTGTTACAGGTGTTGGAGGTGTGTGTGGTAGACAAGTGGCAAGGTGTGTGGTGGGTCTGTGTATTGGGCATGTGCTGTGTGTGTGTGTTACCAGTGTTGGAGGTGTGTGTGGTAAACAAGTGGCGAGGTGTGTGGTGGGTCTGTGTATTGGGCATATGTCATGTATGTGTTATGGGTGTTGAAGGTGTGTGCGGTAGACAAGTGGTTATATGTGTGGTCGGTGTGTGTATTGGGCATGTGCTGTGTGTGTGTTACGGGTGGTGAAGGTGTGTGTGTGTGTTACATAGACTAACATGATGCTGTTGCTAACTCAAAACAATACCTAGATTGCGTAGAAGTTCCCACCTGTGGACTTGGATATTCTATTCACCGACACAACAGATGAACTGATTGCGCGCAAGAACATGAACCCAAGAACAGCCTCCGCACATATCCTTCCGCCCGATTAGCAGGCGGAGTGTGGGTGTGAATATTGATGGGCGCGGGGATGGGGAGGGGGAGGGGGAGGGGGGAGGGGGAGGGCCTGCTGCTTGTTATGCACCTGACGGCCACATCGCTTTACGCTTTCACAGAACGAGATGTGCTTATATTTCTGTCGACATTTCCCGAAGGGAAGTAATACATTAAAATACACGCGACACATTGAGTGGATTCGAACAAAGCCTGCAGGCTACACCAGGTGAATGACTACATTAGACCGACACACATACCAGGGTACACGTAAGAAATTGTAATTAAGAATAATCGAGGAATCGATCTGTTTTTAAGCGACTATGTTATGTCAGGATATATACTTATTTTCCTATTATTTCTTTCTCGTCGATATTATATTTTATTTGAGGACTAAAGATTGCTTCACTGCCGGACATACTTCTGTACATTACGGTCATTACATCACGTCATTTACATCTATAATATAGGCTAAGATCGAGTGTTACACTGACATGGACATACTGCACACACGTCTGGGATTGGATGGTTATGAAATAACATGGCTTGATACTCAGATGATATAGTTCTTTTTATTATTATTTGTGTATTATTGAGGCTGTGTTTATAATGTCCATAGCATATAAGCTTGAGTACTTGGGCTTGTTTTCAATGCTGGCCAGCTGTAGTGTTGGAGTTATCTTATCACACAGTAGCTGACAACGTGTTTGATTGGCTGCATAAAGCTGCGAACACACTGGACGCGTATCTCGCGCGTGCGTCAAGCGTCACGCGTGCGTAAAAAATCAAAATGTATGTAATAAAGAGAACCCAAACACACTGGCGCGAGCGTTTCTCGCGCGTGCGTCACGCGTGCGTCACGAATCGCTTTTGGAGCGATTTTTTACGCTTGACGCGTGGTGACGCTTGGCTTTTGACCGAATTTGCGCGACTTTGCTCGACTTTGCCTGACTTTGCCTGACTTTGCCTGACTTTGCCTGACTTTTCCCGACTTTGCCTGACTTTGCCCGACTTTGCCTGACTTTGCCCGACTTTGCCCGACTTTGCCCGACTTTGCCCGACTTTGCCTGACTTTGCCCGACTTTGCCTGACTTTGCCCGACTTTGCCTGACTTTGCCCGACTTTGCCTGACTTTGCCCGACTTTGCCCGACTTTGCCCGACTTTGCCTGACTTTGCCCGACCACACAGTGTGTTATGTGTGTGTCCTTCCATTCCCCCTCTTCCATTCCCCCTCCTCCATTCCCTCCTCTTCCATTCCCTCCTCTTCCATTCCCTCCCCTTCCATTCCCTCCTCTTCCATTCCCCCCTCTTCCAATCTCCTCTCTTTCATTCCCCCTCTTTCATTCCCCCTCTTTCATTCCCCCTCTTTCATTCCCCTCTTTCATTCCCCCTCTTCATTCCCCCTCTTTCATTCCCCCTCTTTCATTCCCCCTCTTCCATTCCCTCCTCTTCCATTCCCTCCTCTCCATTGCCCCCTCTTCCATTCCCTCTTCCATCCCCTCTTTCATTCCCCCTCTTTCATTCCCCCTCTTTCATTCCCCCTCTTTCATTCCCCCTCTTCCATTCCCTCCTCTTCCATTCCCTCCTCTCCATGCCCTCTTCCATTCCCCTCTTTCATTCCCCCTCTTTCATTCCCCTCTTCCATTCCCTCTTTTCCATTCCCTCCTCTCCCATGCCCCCTCTTCCATTCCCCCTCTTCCATCCCCCTCTTGGGGAATGAAAGAGGCGGAATGCAAGAGGAGGGGAATGCAAGAAGGGGGAATGAAAGAGGGGGAAAGCAAGAGGGGGGAACGGAAGATGGGGGAATGGGGAATGGAAGAGGAGGGACAGAAGAGGAGGGACGGAAGACTGGGATTGGAAGAGGGGAATGGAAGAGGGGGGAATGGAAGAGGGAGAATGGAAGAGGGAGAATGGAAGAGAGGCGAATGGAAGAGGGGGAATGGGAGAGGGGGGAATGGAAGAGGGGGAATGGAAGAGGGGGAACGGAAGATGGGGGAATGCAAGAGTAGGGAACGCAAGAGGGGGGAAAGCAACAGGGAGGAATGCAACAAGGGGAATGCAACAGGGGAACACAAGAGGACGGAATGGAAAGGGAGGGAATGGAAGAGAGGGAATGGAAGAGAGGGGAATGGAAGAGGGGGAAGTGGAGAGGGGGGAATGGAAGAGGAGGAATGGAAGAGGGGGGAATGGAAGAGGGGGGAATGGAAGAGGGGGAATGGAAGAGAGGGAATGGAAGAGGGGAATGGGAGAGGGGGGAATGGAAGAGGAGGGAGGGAGAGGGGGAATGAAGAGGAGGACCGGAAGATGGGGGAACGCAAGAGGGGGGAACGCAAGAGGGGGGAAAGCAACAGGGAGGAACGCAACAGGGGGAATGCAAGAGGGGAACGCAAGAAGGGGGAACGCAAGAGGGGAACACAAGAGGAGGGAATGGAAAGGGAGGGAATGGAAGAGAGGGAATGGAAGAGAGGGGAATGGAAGAGGGGGAATGGGAGAGGGGGAATGGAAGAGGAGGAATGGAAGAAGGGGAATGGAAGAGGGGGAATGGGGGGAATGGAAGAGGGGGAATGGGGGGAATGGAAGAGGGGGGAATGGGGGGAATGGAAGAGGGGGGGAATGGGAGTTTTATACCGGAGGTGTGTACCGGCCTTTAGAACCAGACGGGATGGCCGAATGAGTTAGAGCGTCCGTCTCCCGTGCTGGTAGATCGTAGGGTCGTGGGTTCGAGTCCCAGTCGAGTCAAACCAATGACTTTAAAATTGATACTTGTCGCTTCCTAGCCAGGCGGTCGGCATTATTAGGACAGGGCAAGGACTGGTGTGCTCAGTGTCAAGATACTGTGACTGAGTGGGATACCAGGTCATGGTGCCGGCGGCCTGGTTTCCCAGTGGGACAGCACTATAAAGTCGCCATGAGTGTGCACTGTCACAAGACGGTACCCGTCCTGATATGACCTTAGATGTTGCTAGGACGTAAAACAACAACAAACAAACAAACAAAACCGGCCTTTAGACGCGTGGCAGACGCGTCCAGTGTGTTCGCTATTTACGCGTGAGAACCGCATGACGCACGCTTGTACTTGACGCACGCGCGACGCACGCGTCCAGTGTGTTCGCAGCTTTACAGTAGCAGGTAAGTGGTTGCTTAGTATGGTTAGTAGTCTATGTTAGTTTTTTTTTAAATGTTATTGGTATATATATATCTTTTATTTTTTTCTGAAATATTTGGTTCTAGGATGACATACGATGTATCTTCCTGCTCCTGATATGACCTTATATGTTGATAGGGCGTAAAACTCTAAAAACAAACAAACATGTACCTCGGCTGATTTGGTACGAGCGCCACCTGTCCGTGCAGAATGTATATTTGTTTGTTATTGTGTGTTGAGACTGTATCCAGGCAATATCTAAGATCATATCAGGACAGGTACTGATTCATGACGTTGTGCACTCATTACCACTTTATAGTGCTGCCACACTGGAAGACCATGCTGCCAAGAAAACCTTATAACCCATAAACAAATCCTATCCTATTAATTCCGACTGCCAGGTGTCAGGTTTCATTCTATTTGGGTTCGAACCCCTGACCTCCCGCATTGGAAGCCAGTCAGTGATCTTACCAATTCAGCCACCCCTTCCGGTCACATGGGTACATGCATATGGGTACATTTGCATATTTCTGTGGGTGTATTTCCAGATATGCATATATGCACATATGCAGGTATGCTCTAGAACGCCATTGTGATAATATAAAGAAGGATCATTTACCCATACAAATGCCATCAGTATATTACTAATTACATAACGGAATATACATGTATAGTTCCCACTCCTCCCACTGCGGCGCAGTGAGTAGGATATCTAAAGGATTGCCTGATATACATCAATGATTAGGGACATAACATCATTGACAACAATATTTAGTGCCAATTGAAATGGTCATGTTGCTGCAAATATATTGAGAGGTGAAACAGGAACGAAGGTGATGAAACTCCTGTTGGAACTCTTGGTGAAACAAGTCCGTCGTGGGCGTGAGCGGCGGGGGGGGTGGGGGGGGGGTGGCATCCGAGGCGGCCCGGGAGCTGTGACAGGGGCAAGGTAGCATGTCCACGCCCCTGTCTACTTCATCACGCCCGCTGCCGCCCCAATCCGCCCCGTCACCCAGCGCCCCGCCCGGCGCCCCGCCCGGCGCGCCGCCCGGCGCCCCGCCCGGCGCCCCGCCCGGCGCCCTGCCCGGCGCCCCGCCCGGCGCCCCGCCCGGGCGCCCCCGCCCGGCGCCCCGCGCCCGCGCCTCGCCCGGCGCCCCGCCCGGCGCCCCGCCCGCCCGGCGCCCCGCCCGGCGCCCCGCCCGGCACCCGCGCGGCCGGCCGGCGGATGAAAAATGCATGGCCCGTACGCCAACGCTGCTTGGCTGGGGCGCCCTCCCTTACCGTCACCAGCCCTTCGCTGGCCCCCCTCCCTCCCCTCCCCCGCCGATCGACCGCGAGGTAACATTCCAGTGGTTGGAGTAACCAACATTCAACCCAACGCACACATCCAGTTTTGTCCGTAAACAGTTTCTGTTGGCAGCGGTTTCGTGAGGTGGATACCGATGGTGGTGCTAGAGGTTTGGGTCCTTCCATATAATGCTTGGAAAGTCTATGTAGATTAATGAACCTTCCATTATTCATACATGCATAATTCATTGCACGTCATCTATACATATCTACGGCGCATTGCTTACTGGAGTTGTATGCCATCGCGACAGTCATTAGATCTAAAACCTGCACAAAAAACAAATCATAGGCATATATATTATATATATATATTATATATATATATATATAATATATACATGATGTACAATGAATTAAGCGAGTATTATTCATGGAAGGTTCATTAATCTATATACATTATATATATATATGATATTTAAAGCCAAAAAACATGCGCACATGTGTGTATATGTTAAGTAATTTATTCTCTGGAAAGGAATATAAATGCGCTACCAATGAAGTGCCTTCTATAGGCATGACCATTCGCCTTTCGCCAGTGGTGCCAGCAACGATAGCGGATAGAACAGGAACTAACACGGGTAACATCACTTCCGCACACATTACGGACCGAACTGTGTGCGGAAGAGTGTCCTTGTTTATATTCCCATAGTTTCATAATAAACGCATATCCGGTCCTTGTTTATATTCCCATAGTTTCATAATAAGCGCATATCCGGTCCTTGTTTATATTCCCATAGTTTCATAATAAACGCATATCCGGTCCTTGTTTATATTCCCATAGTTTCATAATAAACGCATATCCGGTCCTTGTTTATATTCCCATAGTTTCATAATAAACGCATATCCGGTCCTTGTTTATATTCCCATAGTTTCATAATAAGCGCATATCCGGTCCTGTTTATATTCCACAAAAACCTCCTTGTTTATATTCCCATAGTTTCATAATAAACGCATATCCGGTCCTTGTTTATATTCCCATAGTTTCATAATAAGCGCATATCCGGTCCTTGTTTATATTCCCATAGTTTCATAATAAACGCATATCCGGTCCTTGTTTATATTCCCATAGTTTCATAATAAGCGCATATCCGGTCCTTGTTTATATTCCCATAGTTTCATAATAAACGCATATCCGGTCCTTGTTTATATTCCCATAGTTTCATAATAAGCGCATATCCGGTCCTTGTTTATATTCCCATAGTTTCATAATAAACGCATATCCGGTCCTTGTTTATATTCCCATAGTTTCATAATAAACGCATATCCGGTCCTTGTTTATATTCCCATAGTTTCATAATAAACGCATATCCGGTCCTTGTTTATATTCCCATAGTTTCATAATAAACGCATATCCGGTCCTTGTTTATATTCCCATAGTTTCATAATAAACGCATATCCGGTCCTTGTTTATATTCCCATAGTTTCATAATACCTTGTTTATATTCCCATAGTTTCATAATAAACGCATATCCAGTCCTTGTTTATATTCCCATAGTTTCATAATAAACGCATATCCGGTCTTGATTTATTGGGAATTTGCCTCCTAGTCCTTGCAACGTCTAATGTCACATCAAGACTGGTACCGACTTGTTTCTCACTTGTTTTTGTTCAACGCTTTACTCCCTGACAATATTTAAGGTAACATTAGGACAGGTACCACTTGCGAATGTGGACAATAAGAGCACCTTTGTAGTGCTGCCCCACAGGAATACCATAGTTACCAGTGCCAAAACGCAATGGCTCAATCATATGATCATTATCCAGATGCTTGGACAACTGACCTATCGTTGACCTATCGTTGACCTATCGTTGTCCTATCCTAATACCGGAAAACACCAGACTAGCTAATGACAAGTAAACCTTTGACCAGGGATTGATCCCACGATCTCCCGTACGGAAACCAAATGTTGTATCCAGTTAAACCCCTGTCCGGTACTCAGCTTGAATATATATATTACACCTGCGACTGACGCCAGGCAGCGGCCATTAGATGCGCGACCAGCCGAGAGGGGCGCCACCGGTCACGTGTGTTGGGTCATGGAGGATATACATACGGATAAGGAACATTTATTCCCGTCCGCGTATTTATACTTGTATAATCCGCTATGCATCATATCTATTAGTGATTAAATGTATTTACAAGTGCATGCCATGCAATAAAGATGAGCTAAGGGTAGGTGTTGGTATTAAATGTAACTTGTGTTTTTACTAACATATTTAATAAAACACATCATTTACAAAATAGACCCCGGGTTGATAGTATACCTCCTATTGCACAAAGAACACACACCCTAGAAAACAGAACATATTAACTTAGTTTTAACCGTGCATATACAGTTAAACCTATTTACCCGACCACCTCCACAGATTGACCACTCTCCTATATCGATCGCTTTATTTCGGTGCAAACAATACCACTCTAGGGACATTCTAACTCTCTAAACCGACCACCTCCCTAAATGGTCCGCTTAAAGTCGGTCCGATGGTCGGTCGATTTAGACTTAGAGAGGTTTTACTGTATTTATAAATACAGAATACATGAATTCAGTAGAACATGATCAATTCCTATCTAATAAACACACATTAAATAATAGGTGTCATGGGAGGAGGGTACTTCTGCAAATGAGGGGAAGCTCACGATTCGAACCCACAATTCTGCCATTCCGAAATTGGTATCCTCACCACTAGCCTATCTAGGGCTCCCCGACGCATCCAACCTCGGTAAGCATACCTGTGTATGCGGCATTTCACTTTGGGAAGTCACTGCACCTCAATGCATACATACATATATAATTGTATGTGCATTCATATTTATATGTAGATATATATATCCCCATTTCTAACATCCCTATGCAACACCATATTACACATCAAAGCTTTAATGAGTGCCTTTTAATTGTGAGCATTGCTAATGCTATATGGGTTCTTTTGGATTGGAACATGATTTCTTAGTAGCCAAAACTCGATAAAGTTGACTTATTTTCAAGGGGTGAGGACGGTTGTTTTTAGGTAAGCTTCCCCCATGGCTTAGATATGCATATATATAACCTTTCACACGGGTAGCGATGACTTGAGACGGGCGGGCGGGGCAGTGCGCTGGGCCACCTGCTAGTGGCCCGTCCAAGCCTTGCTAATACTAGATAACTGGTGACACGCAGGGCCTAAATAGCGGCAGGCCTAAGTCCCTGAAGCAGCGCTTGGACGGACAGCTGTGTACACAGGCCGGGCCGCGCAGACAAACGCCACACTGGGGTCCAGCAGCAGAGGTGGGATTTGGGCGATGTTACGGTAGGAGCAAGAGGAAGGGTCGGAAGGAGGGGGTTAAAGGGGGGTTGGGGGTTGGGGGTTGGGGGGGGGGTGTGAAAGGATGGGCGGGAAGATGGCGTGAGAGGAAGTGGAATAGGGGAAGGAGATGAGGACAAGAAGGGAAGAAGGGGACTAAATGGTACAGTACAAACATATGTTGTTGTTGTTTTAGATCCTAGCAACATTTATGGTCATATCGTTGACAGTGCGCACTCATGGCAACTTTATAGTGCTGCCCCACTGAGAGATCAGACTGCCAGCACCATGATCCCCTATCCCACACAGTCACATTATCATGATACTCTGCTAACCAGTCCTTGCCCTATTCTATTAATGCTGAGTGCCAGGCTAGGTAACAACAAGTATCAATTTTATAAGTCACTGGTTTGACTCAGCTGAGATTCCAGCTCGTGACCTTCCGCATGGAAAGCCTGCATTCTACCGATTTAGCCACCGCATCTGGTGGACAAAAAGATGAGTGTAGGAAAGTGGAAGGAATGAGATTAAAGAACAGGATAATGATTGGAGGAAGGAGTGGAAGGGTAACTTAGGAAGCAAAGCTGTGGATAAGGACAAGTTAGGTAGGAAGGAAGGGGGTCACGGGAGAAAGGAAGAATGAATGGGGAAGGGATGTTGGGGGAGGGGAAGGGATGGTAGGGAGATGGACGGGACGGGCCGTTGCAGGAAGGGCAATTGAGGACGGAGAGAGGGGAAGTGAAAGGGGAAAGGGACGGTGGGGAGATGGAGGGGAGAGGGACAGGGAATGTCGAGAAGGGAAAGGGAGGGGGGGGGGAAGGGCGTGCTGACTGGCGAGGAGAGATTGTGGCAAGGGAAGAGGTAGGAAGATGGGGTGGAGAGGAAAGGGAGGGGAGATATGGAAGGGGAAATGAGGAGTGGAAGAGGAGAGGAGAACGGACTAGAGAATGTGGAGCGACAGGTGTAGGAAGGGAAGAGAAGGGGAAGAGAGGGTGGGAAGGGTGGAGGAGAGGGGGAAGTATGGATAGCAGGGAGCGGAGATAGGGAACGGGGGGAGGAGAAGAATTGGGGAAGAGAGAAGTAGAAGATAATGGTGAATGGAGGAGTGTGACTGTGGGAAAGGAAGGGAACTGATGGAAGAGAACGAAGGAAAAGGGGAGGAGAAGATGCGGGGGCCAGAGTGACAGGAGAGAAACCTGAGAGTAGAGGGATCGGAGATGGGATAAGGGGAGAGGTGGAGGAGGCGATCGTGAATGGAGAGCGGAGGCTATGGGAATTGAAAATGGAGAGTGAAGCGGAGTGGGACGGGGAGAGGCAGAGAGCCAGCGAAGGGAGATACTGATTTAGGGGCTGGAACAGGTGATTATGGGGAAAGTAGAAGGAGCACAGAAGGGGAAAGTGAGCAGCTGATAGAGGAGATGGGGTGGAGAGAGAGAAGATGGAGAGGAAGGAAGATGGAGAGGGGAAGGGGGGGGAGTAGGAGTAAGAAAAGGGGAAAAAGAACATGGGTTGAAGTAGATAACAGATTCACCCCGTACATCCAGTACAGGGGTGAAAATCAACATATTATAAAAACGGGCGAAGAATTTTGACATGCTGGGGAAATTAACTGAGCGAATAAATCCTTAATTTAAGAAGCAAAATATATTCTTTATATATGTCTTCATATTTCCCAGCTATCTTTGAGTTGAAACATATGATAAAACCTCTAGTTTCATAAGATTTAAAAGTGAAATCGACGGCGTTCTATGGCTGCCATCTTGTCTTTTTGCATTCTCTCCCATTTCACCAACTCTGTGCCGATATGGGTAGCCATTTGATACTGGAGCTAGAGTTTCTACTTCCTGTTCCATACTAAAGCTATTTTCTCCCGTATTTACATTACGTTGTCGTTCACACCTGTACTGTAAGTATGGGGTGAATCTTTTATCTAGGGTTGAAGCAGCAGCAAGCCCTACTGTGTGGGCCGACGGTGCTTTACATAGAAGACAGCACGTTCCTTCTCATTCCCTGCAAGGAGACAAAGTTTTGTGTCACCATGCATCATTTCAGGTAACCAAGCTATTTCCTTCTATGGGCAAATACTGTCGTTATCGTTGTTGCTTTTACTTTTTTTTGCGGAAGCAGGAGGAATTTTAATTGTGGACAATTAGTCCTCCTTATTGCACTGCTCCTTGTTCTGTCCTATATCATGCCGAGTGCCAGACTGGGTAGTCACAAGTCTCACATTGATTTAACTCGACTGGGCAACCTACCACACGAAAAGAATACCTAATGCTAGTAATTGGTTGTGGATTTTTGTTTGAAATAAATTAAAACAACACGCTTTTCATCTGAGCAGACGACAAGTTTTTAGCGAATGACCATCATTTCCGATGCATGGCATCCGACGCCTGTACTAGCAGTGACATATCCCGAAACACCGGAAAACCAATCGCCAAGGTCAAGAGGTCAATCCCGGACATTTTCAGGCATCCCACTGACACCGGCAAAAACAAAAATGTCTGAAAATGTAGCTGTCCAATTTGTATATTACAATTATCAGAGTCTTTGAACCGCAACTATTGACATGGAATTATTTTGGCTATTATTTGGCGAGAAGATTTTAATATCGGTTTGTGATTTAATAGCTTAATATCCTCGAACTAGTTCCTAACAATATTCAGATTTACTCTGTTCAGACCAACTCTGCTCTTAAATCTGGTTTCACAATTCTGATTGAAGTAAAATGTTCATTTAGAATGAAGTTTCTTTCCCGAGCCATCCCATAGATCGGGTGGAGTGATCGGGAT
Source organism: Branchipolynoe longqiensis (assembly GCA_030323885.1). Lineage (NCBI taxonomy): Eukaryota > Metazoa > Annelida > Polychaeta > Phyllodocida > Polynoidae > Branchipolynoe > Branchipolynoe longqiensis. The sequence goes on along the minus strand of CM059195.1, from coordinate 9,369,390 downwards.
TTAGAAAGGGAATTATCATAAGATTTTGTGATCTATGAGTGTGTTGGGAATTGATGTGCCATATAATACTGATGTAATGCCTCGACTACTTAATTCGTAGGTATTATGTTATGCTGTGTAATACTGACGGTATTAACAGAGGCTCACGGAGGGGCTGTGATCTACACTGGCCTGATACACAGGTAATACTACAGCATGGACTGGCTTATGTACGGAACTTCACAGTACCACAGCCTGTGGAGGCCAACAGTAGAGCATTTGTGTACAGTGTGTACAGGCCAACTAGCGAACAACACAGTAATAGTCTGTACAGACACACTGGTGAATTCCATAGTACTACAGCAGTATGGCCCAACTAGTGAATACCATATTACGTCAACCTGTACAAGCCAACTAATGAACATTATTTCTCTACAACCTGTACAGGCACGGTAGTGAACATCATAGTATTATAGTACTGCACAGGCCCCCTAGTGATAACCACAGTACTACATGTGCTAATCCCTTTTAAAAGGTGGTCGCCAGATCTTTATAAATGGAAGTGAGCTATTATGAAATGCAAGTTATATATATATAAAATACTATAAAGGACCACAGGGTGTAGTATAGGAAATGGTGTGGTGTAGCTGAGTGCCATAGTTGCCTGTTTATAATTGTGAAGTGGCTACAGTGGGTATAGCACAGAATAGAGGATGGACACACAAGTACCTCTTGTCACTTGAAAGGCCCAGTGGTGACTGCCAGCTCTCCCAGGCTTTTAATCTCTCCAACACTCCGACAGGCATGTCATTGAAGGTACATGATATTATTGAAGGTACATGATATTATTGAAGGTACATGCTATTATTGAAGGTACATGTTAAATAGAAATAGCGAAATAGCGAATGGTAGACAGGAAGTGTGAACACTTATTTGTCTCTCATTTTTGCTTGAGTGCAAGTAGATATGCAACACAAGGAATAATTAGTAGCATGTGGTGAATAAGGGGTCAACTTTCCCTGGATCATCAGCCCATGCTTTTTCTAATCTGTTCTTGAATGAATTTATTGACTCGGCATCAATAACATTGTGTGTGGCATGATGTCATTGATCCACAGCATATTGTTATTTTACACTTTATGGCAGCCATCTTGAGATTCCAGGACAGTAGAGATGGGTGCAGCTCAGGTGCACCTCTCATTCCCACATCCCAGCTACCACCATGTCATGGCAACTTGACCTGACACCTCAATCATATCCGCTGAACTCCATACAAATTCATTCCCGATCGAATACACATTAAACATTAAATACCAAACATGACTGTCTCCCACCCTATCAGTCTGGGTTCAGCAATGGGTTACACATTCTTCTATCTACTAACTACAAAAATGGGTACTTTAAATGGAATCTATTTCATAATGTAACTATGTGTAGAAAGTGGAAATATTTTACATACAGCATGTACAGGCGAACTGGTGAATATCAAAGTACTATATTCTATACAAGCTAATTAATGAACACTGCAGTACTACAGCTTGTGCATACCACATCATGAATGTCTGGGGAGTTTTTGTTACTAGATACAAAATTAGTTGTTATGTCAAATGCACATTGAATTACATGACCGTTCAGTCAGAGTCGTGGCTTTCTATTAATACATGTTAAATCTGGCATCCTACCAGTTTAGTGATTCCGGCGCTGACTTATTGGAGGAGACGATGCCATGAAACGGCTCTATTTGACACATATGGTCTCACCAAGAGCAATATGTGAACTCTCCAGTGGAGTTGAGGTGCAAAGTAATGGTCGAGATATGATGAATGTTGTTTCTGATAGGCGTTTAAATAATATTTAATTTCCATTTTGATTCGTTAGTCTGGATCTATTGGGGTAAACGGGACTATTCCAGAATTCCTAGGGTCTGTGTCTGGAGTTGATGCCATGGTAACATGGGTTAGGGTTAGGGTTAGGGTTAGGGCTAGGGTTAGGGTTAGGGTTACATGTCATGTGTTACACAATACACAGCCCCTCAGCGAGCACTTTATGGAAGTTGTAGTGAGGACATTCTGAGGGTTCATAAGTGGATAGTTTATTGCGTAGTTGAGTTGCTTGGTAGAGGAAGGAGCTTCCACACATATGGTGGTTTGATCTATGGAGGTATAGGGGGCAGGTCATTGTGTAACAGGTCTATTAGGTGTGCAGTGGGAAATATATGGCCGTCTTTACGAGTCGAGGTGCAGATAGGAAAAGGTGACATGCGCGTCTATACTATAATTCACTAATATGGGCTTTTACATTAAACTGTTGGGTATTAAGAGTTTGCTTGGGCCCAACATGATCTGTGTGCTGTGAGATGTGTTGTGTGGGATGTGACATGTGATGTGATATGTCTATTGTGTGCCACGTGGTGTGTGCTGTGAGATGTATATTGTGTGATGTGTGGCGTGTGTTGTGAGATGTGTATTGTGTGGGATTCGACGTGTGCTGTGAGATGTATATCATGTTGTAAAGTCTACTGCTCGAATCTGTGGTTGTGTAGGCAGGCTATAGTGAAATCAATACAGACAAAGAGAAAGGAAGAGTATAAAGTGTGAAAGAAGAGAGAGAGTCAAGCCCTCTGGTTTATTATTTATATGGTACATGGATTCAGTGTAGAGTATCACCCCACCCCATTCTCCCAATGAGAAACAACCATTCTTAGCTCTACCAATAGGGATCCAGCATTCCTGGTCCCCATGGTTACCAGTGATTTGCCCACCGTCATCACCTGCCCTGAGCCTGAGTGTGGTGATCCTGGCTAGCAGAGGGGGGAGGGGGTAGGCTCTGAGTGCTCCTTACACACAATCCTTCCAGCACAACTATGTATATTTACCTATCAATGAAGCACCACCAGCAACTACATATACACATACAAGCACCTGGTCACGTATACCTGTTTCGTAATAGAACATTTGCATTCCCCCACCAATGCTATATCGGAATATTTTACAAAGTGATGTGTGGCATGTGCTATGAGATGTGTATTGTGTGGGATGTGACGTGTGCTGTGAGATGTGTATTGTGTGACATATGATGTGGGATGTGACATGTGTATTGTGTGACATGTGGCGTGAGGCATGGGCTGTGAGATATGTATTGTGTGGGATGTGACGTGTGTTGTGAGATGTGTATTGTGTGACACATGATGTGTGATGTGAGATTATATTATGTGATTTGGGGCATGTCCTGTGTATTGTGTGGGAGGTGACATGTGCTGTGAGATGTGTATTGTGTGACACGTGATGTGTGATGTGAGATGTGTATTGTGTGGGATGTGATGTGTGCGCTGAGATGTATATTGTGTGACATGTGATGTGTGGTGTGAAATGGGTAGTGTGTGGCATTTGGTGTGTGCTGTGAGATGTGTATTGTGTGGGATGTGATGTATGCTGTGAAGTGTGTTTTGTGTGATATGTGGCATGTGATGTGAGATGTGTATTGTGTGGGATGTGACGTGTGTTGTGAGATGTGTATTGTGTGACACATGATGTGTGATGTGAGATTATATTATGTGATTTGGGGCATGTCCTGTGTATTGTGTGGGAGGTGACATGTGCTGTGAGATGTGTATTGTGTGACACGTGATGTGTGATGTGTATTGTGTGGGATGTGATGTGTGCGCTGAGATGTATATTGTGTGACATGTGATGTGTGGTGTGAAATGGGTAGTGTGTGGCATTTGGTGTGTGCTGTGAGATGTGTATTGTGTGGGATGTGATGTATGCTGTGAAATGTGTTTTGTGTGATATGCGGCATGTGATGTGAGATGTGTATTGTGTGGGATGTGATGTGTGCTGTGACATGTGTATTGTGTGACATGTTGTGTGTCCTGTGAGATGGATATTGTGTGACATGTGATGTGTGCTGTGAGATGTGTATTGTGTGGGCGATGACGTGTGCTGGGAGATGTGTCTTGTGTGGCATGTGATGTGTACTGTGAGATGTGTATTGTGGCATGTGTGACATATGCCATGACATGTGCATTGTGTAACCTGTGTTCTGTGCTGTGAGATGTGTCTTGTATGATGTGTGGCATGTGCTGTGAGATGTGTATTGTGTAGGATGTGATTTGTGTTGTGAGATGTGTATTGTGTGGGATGGGATGTGTGCTGTGAGATGTGTATTGTGTGATGTGTTGTGTGCTGTCAGATGGGTATTGTGTGACATGACATGACATGTATTGTGAGATGTGGATTGTGTGACAAGTGGCGTTTGATATGGGACGAACGATGCGCAATATGCAATGTCTGATAATTAATATATAATATATAAGTCAGGGGCATAGCTTGCATATACGCAGGTGCGCAGCTGTGTACCACCTGAGATTCCTTGTGTTCTATTTAAATATGTGATGTTTCATAGGGTTTTATTCCACCGTGCTTAATTCCAATAACATTTTATTCCACCTGCGTCCCACCTGGATATCCAAAGCTACGCCCATGTAATTCATAGTATATTATATATCATCCATAATATATCATGCATAATATACATGCATAATATACCATGCATAATATATCATGCAAAATATATCATGCATAATATATCATGCGTAATATATCATGCATAATATATCATGCACAATATATCATGCATAATATATCATGCATAATATAGCATGCATACTATATCATGCATAATATATCATGCACAATATATCATGCATAATATATCATGCAAAATATATCATGCATAATATATCATGCATACTATATCATGCATAATATGTCATGCAAAACATATCATGCACAATATATCATGCCTAATATATCATGCATAATATATCATGTAGAATATATTCTATCCATGTAACACCATCAATGACGTTGACACGGCCACGTTCTAAGGCTCTCAGTTCAAGTGAATGCCTCCCTGATGTGTCATTCAACAACAGTGTCGGCCTACAGGAGCCTGACAGAAAGTACATCATGCTCATATCCTACCTGCCTAATCACTCCGTGCCTACCGAAAACCTAAGTGATCGTCTTTGAGTACAGTGGCGAGCAGTAACCGACCAGCCTTAATGGGTTACTTTCTAAGCATACATAATTGATGACCTGCACCCACCTCCATAAAGCAGCCACCGGTACCACACTGCGCCTCATTAGAATGCAAAGGGCTAATGGAAGACGCATGCACAGTAAACGCAGCCTTATCAGGGGTAGTCTTACTGCATGTCATTGGTGCACCGTGAAACTCCCACACTGGCTTAACAGCTCAGATAGCGCTGGGTGTCACCATTGAAAGTCCATTAAGTGGATATAGAGTGGTCAGAGGTCAGGATAGAACTGCATGCACATGCAAGGATATCTCAGTGTGGGTGTCAAGCATTTCAGAACAGACCTGATACTGCATCTCACCCACCACCACCTCCACCTCCACCTCCACCTCCCCCACCACCACCTCCATCTCCACCACCACATCCACATCCAAGACCACCTCCACCAGCAACTCCACCTCCACCTCCACCTCCTCCACCACCACCTCCACCTGCCCCACCACCACCTCCATCTCCACCACCACATCCACATCCAATACCACCTCCACCAGCAACTCCACCTCCACATCCACCTCCACCTCCCCCTCCACCACCACATCCACATCCTATACAACCTCCACCAGCAACTCCACCTCCACATCCACCTCCACCTCCCCCACCACCACCTCCATCTCCACCACCACATCCACATCCAATACCACCTCCACCAGCAACTCCACCTCCACATCCACCTCCTCCACCATCACCACCACCTCCACCTCCACCTGCCCCACCACCACCATCCACCTCCACCTCCACTGCCACTGCCACCTTCACTTCCACCACCACCTCCACCTCCACAGCCACCTCAACCTCCACCTGCACCACCAACTCCACCTCCACCTCTGCCACCGCCACCACCACCACCTCCATCTCCACTGCCACCTCCACCTTCTCCACCTCCACCGCCACCTCCATCTCCACCTTCACCTCCCCCACCACCACCTCCACCTTCACCTCCTCCACCACCACCTCCACCTCCACCTCCCCCACCACCACCTCCATCTCCACCACCACATCCACATCCAATACCACCTCCACCAGCAACTCCACCTCCACCTCCACCTCCCCCACCACCACCTCCATCTCCACCACCACATCCACATCCAATACCACCTCCACCAGCACCTCCACCTCCACATCCACCTCCTCCACCCTCCACAACCACCTTCCTTACCCACCTCTAACTCCCACCACCACCTCCACCACCACCTCCACACCAGCTCCACCTCCACCACCGCATCCACATCCAATACCACCTCCACCTCCCACCCCCACCTCCACCACCACCACCTCCACCTTCACCACCACCACCTCTACCTCTGCTCGTCCCTGGCACTTCATCCTCCTAATTGAAGAAACTGGGCAATTTTCAGTTGAGAATCGCGCTTCGATCTTCCAGAAAGTAACTTAGGGAAATCTAAAGAAATAATCACCCTGCTTTATTTTAATGAACCACGGGGCATAGAAAGACAACCCATATGGTGGTTTAACGTGTGCGCGGGGAGGGGTGAATGAGTCAGACTAACTCTGGGAATAGATTGATTATTTTGCTTGATTTCACTTCATATATATAAATGACATAAAAGTCTTACGAAAAACTAAAGTAGAATAGGTTAGAAATAGTAACTGTAATATATTTGTCCTTAAACAAAGCCTGAGAAAAAAATTAAAAGCAATGGTTTTGTTTATATTTGAGCAAGGCAAATAAGAGAAATGCTTAAATATGGCCAATCGGAACTGCACTCCTTTCCCGCCAAATGGAAACATTTTCTTGTACACTGGACTAAATGCAGCGTGAAAGCATCGCACATTGCGGTCTCATATAGTCTCATTAGAAGGCATCTGACGTGAGAGAGTGTATATCACTAAGTTTTAGTTCATATTGGGATTTGTGTTCTACAACATGTTTGAATGTGCTTTTTTTATAATCCGTCTGATGGTGGGTGTTTTTTATGACCGTTTACTGGTATTCCAATCCCTTTGTTTGCATATGCTCTAGCAGGGCCTTCACTCTGTAATACCTCAACCAGGAACATCTATAATTAACCCAATATCAATAAGCACCTGCCCAAGGAGCTGAACAATCATAGCTTTGTATGTAACGGTCGCAATATTTCCACCGAGTCAATCTCTCCTGACCTTCAGTTTTTCCCTTTCATCCTTCTCCCTTCCTGTCCTCCTGCGTCCCTCTACCCACCCACCCATCCACCCAACCACCTACCCACCCATCTAACCATCCACCCACCCACCTACCCACCCATCCATCCATCCACCCACCCACCCACCCAACCACCCACCCACCCACCCAACCACGTACCCAACCACTCACCCACCCACCCACCCATCCATTCACCCACCCACCCACCCACCCACCCACCCATCCATTCACCCACCCACCCACCCACCCAACCACCCACCCAACCACCCACCCAACCACCCACCCCAACCACCCCCCCAACCACCCACCCAACCACCCAACCTCACACCACCCAACACACCCCACCCCCACCCAAACCCACCCACCAACCTAACCAACCCACCACCCAGACACCCACCCACCCAACCACCTACCAACCCACCCATCCATCCATCCACCCACCCAACACAACCCACCAACACCCAACACATCCACCCACCCAACCACCTACCCACCCATCGAACGATCCAACCCACCCACCCACCTACCCCACCCATCCATCCATCCACCCCACCCAACAACCCACCAACCCAACCCACCCAACGCCCAACCACCCACCCAACCACCCACCCATCCACCCACTCAAACCACCTAGCCACTGATCGAACCATCCACCCACCCACCTACCCACCCATCCATCCATCCACCCACCCAACAACCCACCAAACGCACCCACCCATCCACCAACCAAGCTCACACCATCGAACCATCCACCCACCCACCCACCTACCACCCATCCATCCATCCACCCACCCAACAAACCACACCAACCCACACACCAATCCACCCAACCCAACCACCAACCCACCCATCCACCCACCCAACCACCTTCCACCCATCGAACCATCCACCCACCACCCACCTACCAACCCATCCATCCATCGACCCACCCACAACCCACCCACCCAACCACCCAATCACCAACCACCCACCACAGCCACCCACCCAACCACCCAAACACCACACCAACACCCCAACCACCCACCCACCCACCCAACCACCCACCCAACTACCCACCTACCGGGCTGCAGACCTTAGGCTTATCGATTGCCGGACATGGTGTCCTGATTAGCCCCGACCCTAGCTCGATGTGTTCTATCAAGTAGGGTCTATGTGTTCTTGTCAGTGGGCCCCTAACAAGGCAGCTGACTTCCACAATTAATTAGGCGGATTTAACTGATTAAGCTGGAATTCCATAGTGCAGTAACAACATTCCCGATAATGTTTCACATTCTAGACACAGTGCTCCTAATATGGCATGTAGCTCTTACAACTAATTAAGATATTTAACTGATTAAGCTGGAATTCCATAGTGCAGTAGCAGCATTTCCGATGATGTTTCACATTCTGCACACTTAAAATGGGATATAGCTCTTAAAACTAATTCGAATATTTAACTGATTAAGCTTGACGTCCATTCGGCGGTGTTAATGTGTTCTTTGCTGTCCCTACCGAGGCAGATACATATAGGCACACACTTAATTCGGGCGTATTTCAAATCAAATGTATGCTTTCTTTGTTTGATGGAGAACAAAAGAATATCAATACATGTATATTAAGTGTTACCCCTTCAAAACTGCATTCACCACAATTTGCAAGAAGTAACCATTTAGAAATAGCCCGAACATTAGGTACGCTTCCATATACTACTAAGCACCAGTTCCACAGGTAGTAAGTATATAGGATCTGACCTGCAAACCAGGACTTATTAGTGACCTGATTCTGAAAATGAGTAAACCAGTACTTGTCCTATCCCATTAATGCCAAACACCAGACTGAGTAACAATAATGGAGCCAGCCAGTCATCCTACATATAAGGCCATTACGGCAAATATGGGTAGATGGAAGCAGAGTTGGGCTGAGTTCTATTCTGTTCTCTGGCAGGGGAACTATATGCCCCACCTATAACAATAACAAATATATAACCCAAGTCAAACACACACGGTCAGCTTTTGGTTCATTTTGTGCAACGCAGGTGGCGCCCCAGTTGCGCGCTCCCATACTGGGGTGGGCGCGCCACTCCTAACACATGTAATATCAATTGTACAATAATACAATATTTATATATAAACCTTTGATTGTGCTCGTTAATTAAATATTATTATAATTCATTATAATACACATTCGGACATTCCATCCAGTTAAGAACGATGATCATACAGTAAGAGCGCTGGCTAGCTTCCAGTACGAGAGGTCGTGGGTTCGAACCCCATGATAGTCAGACCATTAGCATAGAAGCTATTTTCTTCTGCATTAGCTTTAGCATAAGGAAATCCCGCCCCCTGTCTCTGACTGTAGCGTATGTCACGGGTGTTTGATAGATATGTCATCTGGTGGATATTCTTGTTATTTACAAATAAGTTTCTGGTAGTTACTACAACAAATTCAAACACAAATATTGTTACTGGCCTGAATTACACCTTGGATATACATTATGTCAATAGCTTAGATCGCAATCTATAATATCTCCGTATATATATACATATTCATATTTCGGCGGATCCAGCTCCTGAACATCTCAGTATAAATTAATTCAAATCAATACGGGATATTGTACATCTTGTTTATAACACATTACTTAGGACACGGGGTCGGGCAGCAGGGAATCCCAGTGGGACAACACTAGTAAAATCGGTATGAGTGCGTGATGGCACAATTGACTGATATTACCTTACATGTGGTGAGTACTTACAACTCCAATAAGCCAAACAACGGCGATGCTGCTCATATCGAGCACGCTGGCCCATTCATATTAAGCGTCTAGATCGCCTCCCGCCGGGAACATGGCGATTAATTTGGAGAATAATTTGAAAGCTGATATTTCACACAGCGAAAGGTGGCCCTGGGGAACCTTCAATAATCAGTGTTTTAGTAGACTGTGGACAATGGTAGCAACAATAAAATATAGGCTACCATATCCGATGTGCAATTCAGGGGGGCATATATTACATATCCACTTGTGTATATATATGCATATCTGTATGGGAATACAACAATAACAGAACCTACATGCACTAGTTCAATGGCTCCTAGACTTTTCCTGGCTCCTGACCCCCTTAACGCCCAGGCCACATCCATAGTGCCGCCTCCTCCCCCCATCCCCCACATATGAACACGCATCACTTTCTTGGAATTAAATCTACTCCTGCAATTAAAATAAAACTAATCCAACACTTTACATAATCATTGTATTTCAACAATTAAACTTGAGCTAGTAAATTGGAAGTTTAACTCATAATTACGCATGCGCCCACATTAATTAACCCACCGTCCAGATTATGTGAGTAGTATAGAGAGGACCCTCTCTATACTACTTATGTGTGCCGCATTATCACCTGTCTACAGTATGTAGCACACATAATTGCTAGATTATGCACCTTTAATAGATGAATGCCAATGATACGAAACCGAACACTGTTCAAAATGTTATACCACATCCCATTATTAACATTATTATCAAAGTACTCGATAAATAACTATAGCCACAGACTGATAGCAAACCAGTGTTTGGTGCTGACAATATATGTGTTCTGATTACTCAAATATTTGTTAACCCCTTACAAAAAACTAAGGAATTTAATTATCTGTTTGAGCAATATGAAAGGCTAAATTCACATCTCACCTGTAACTATATTCTCCTTACGGTTTTAATGGGATGGTTGTGCTTGTATGTATATATGCTGTACTTTCCACGGACTGACGCCCCGCGCTGAGACCTAGGCCAGCATGTGCCTGCCACCTGTCAAGGTCACCAGTGGGTCGGACCCAATCCCCGTAATTCAGCGTTACATCATGGACCCCAGTTGTAAAATTGTCCAATATTTGAGATATTGGTATGGAGAACTATTCTATAATAAATTGCAAACTGTCTATATAATGGTAGGTAAAACCAAAGGCATATAAGGTATATGTGGAGTTGGTGATGCATTACTAATTAAAGATAGAAATTGTATATCAATATAGATAGTGAGAGAGGGTCACTTCTTGACTTGAGAGAGGGTCACTTCTTGACATGTGAGAGAGTCTTTGGAACACTCCTCACATACCCCCTCCCACCAAGTGTTATTTATGGATCACTGCACACCAGACACAACAGGGCACTGTAGCCAGACCTAATCATGCCTTGGTTACAAGGATATTGAATGTTCATTGGTTAATATAAGAATGCCTGTTAGTGATTGGAAGACTTGATCATGTGATCACCACCATCTTGTTTCCTGAAACTATATACACAATAAATGAAGGAGTCTAACTCTCCTACCTTTCACTCTATATCTACTTTCCTTCCTTGCCTGTAGTGATTTCCTATTAGCCTATCTACACCACTCAAACTGCCAGCCGTCGACTTTACACAGTGTTAAGTACATATGTACGACATTTATTGTCAGTGTACATATTGCATGTGATACTTGCTCTATTCCCGTTTAACCAATGACTCCAAATATAAACCCTAACGTATTTATTTAGTGCTTAAACCAGTAACGCCATAACAAAGCAAACTAACACACCCAGCTATATACCTGTATCCTATACAGCAGACGATAACCAGGTTTAGTATGAATATAATGCTTTAATTACCTCTCATGCCATATTCAAAACAACATTTGTCCAAGTCTCTGTATTCCCAGCTTCAATTCTCCTGTCTTAGGTGACAGAGAAAACTACAACTGGGAAAGCGATAACTCTGCCCCAAAGCCCATCCTCTCCCCTCCCCATTCAGCCTCCCCCCACACCCTGCCCCCCTCAACCCCCCGGACTTCCTGCCCCCGCCTCGTTCTCCCCTCACGCACGCCCTCAGCCGCACACATCAAAGACTAAAACCTAGCGGTGGTTGGTGGGCATCCTCTCACCGAACCCTACAAGGAGTAGCCGATAGAGGGCGCCACCTCTGTACACAATCATCCGGCCGCCAACCGCGGCGCATACGCTTTGACACTGCGCATGACAAAAGTGCCTGCTTAAGGCTCTGTCACATTACAGCGTATGGCGGGAGCGTATTGAAAACCTATGTAGGTCCTGCGCGTGCCGGCCTATGATGACATTTGGTGACCTTTCGGGTGGTTTTGAGCGTATGTGGAACCTACGAGGAGCGTACGAGGAGCGTATGAGGAGCGTATGGGAGCGTATGGGAGCGTGCTGTGACATTTTTTGACAGTATGGGCCATACACCCTCATAGGTCGAGTTTTTTGAGCATGCACAACAAAATTTGGACGGACGGATTTATGAAAGCGTATGGCGGCGTATGCCTCATACGCTTCACATACGCCGGCATCTGGCGGCATCTGGCGGCGTATGAGTAGCGTATGAGTAGCGTATGCGTAGCGTATGACTAGCGTATACGGCGTATGCCGACGTATATGACGTAACGCGCTTACGCCGCCATACGCTCCTGCAAAAAACCCTAATGTGACAGCCCCTTTAGGTCCTTCAATGACAGGTCAAGGTTGTGTCCCCCCCTCCTCCCACACACACCATCCCTCCACTCGTACCTCGTAGAGAGTTGGCAATATAAGTGGAACTGCGACACACATATAGGATGCTTGTTTCTTTGGTTGTTTCTTGTTGCTTTACGTCTTAGCAACATCTAAGGTCATATCAGGATGGGTCCCGACTTGTGACAATGCACACTCATGGTGGCTTTATAGTGCTGTTTTAGTAGAATACCAGGCCACCTGCACGATGACCCGATATCCTACTGAGTCATATTGTCCTGATACTGAGCAAGCCAGTTCACAGAGATAAAGCGTGGTGTGTGTGCAACAAGCTGTCCATGTTGGAGAATGTAGGTGAAGGTGATGGTGAAGGTTGTTGGTGGGGGTGTGGGGGTTAACATCCCATCAGGCCGCTACGCCCACTGAACTCGCCCCTCCAGACCAGTAATTGCCATCAATACGCCATAGCATGTTAGGTACAGCATATTACATGTGGAATGTGATACTAGGTAGCCAATAACCGCATTAAGTTACATTATGTTAGTTTACATTGCATATGCTATTTAGCTGTCACAATAAGTAACATTCAGCAAACCAACAGGTTAATAGAAGAAGACGCCCATTAATAAACCTAATATTATTCAGCAATTGTAAGCACAAAATAACAACGTGCATATTATAACACATTTAGCGTGGGCAAAGTATGAAGCAGAGATAAATTGTTCGCTCGTGCTTACCTTACAGTATACCAATGTTGCTGCGCCCCTTCTAGTGCATTTGCTAGGGTTCAGTGTGTAGGCAGAAACATACATTTAAATGCTAATAGTTGGGGTGAGAGGAGAAGAGAGGACCCGGATGTTGGTGGGAGCTTTCTGACAGCAGTTCTAAGAATGCATTGATCAAGGCGAGAACAGTTCTAGATCTACGTCTATAAGAAGGTAATGATGAGTAGGAATGGCTTAGCTCCGTGTGGTGATGAGTGCACATCTGGGTATGTTCCCAGCTACATCGCTCAGACCCTGTGTACCTCAGAAACTATTCTGAGCACCGTGCTAGAAGGGTGCTCATACCAGTCACTGGCTCTGGTGACATACCATATAAAGGTGTGTATGTTTGGGGAGGATACTTGCACCATGACACCTAGATCAGATCACTGTTATGATTCTAACCATGGAAAATTGGTAGTGTGGGTTCGAGTCCCGCGCTAGGCACTATGTTTTCCTTCCCACAATAGGACCATAACGACAGCACATCCCCCACCGATACATATATATATATCCTACTGAGGCATACCTTATCCTGACACTTAGCCCACACATTGTTGGTAATGCTCTGCACCAGGACATTAAGGCATCAAGAAGTACCGCATTTATAAGCTGTTGATTTTTCTGAGTTCTATCTCACAATTTTGCACACAGAATACGGAAACTCTAACCACTAGTTCATCCTGTCCAGTGGATATTTTAATATTGGAACCCGATAGAGCTCAGGTCAGGGTATGTAGTTCTAAATTACTCCGCTATCCCCGTCAGGGCCCGTATTCATGTGCTGGTGCCAGTGCCTTAACCGCGGCTATGGTAGCCCCACATGGCTAATGGTGGAAAAACCACATTCATGCCGGTGCCAGCGCTAATTGCCGACCATAGCCTAGGCTAAGCTACCCCACTTTCAAAACAGTTTAACTGCAAGCTGCGTCGGTTAGTGTGACGCCCGCTGATATTTTAGACCCAAATCTATTCAATGCGATCATATTTGACAGAATTAAATATGCAATAAGTGAAATTTAATCAAATTAACCCTAAATTCGAAGCGATATTAACGCTGCCGCCGCATCAGCGGCGATATTAATATTTTTGAATCGACAAATGTAAAGTAAACAAATCGCCGCCGCTGCGTCAACGTCGATATCTATACTGTCGAACGTCAACGAAACGTGGCCGCTGCCGCAGCCGTATTGGCGGCAATATATTACAGCCAGATCTATTCAATGCGATCATATTTGACAGATTTACATACGCAATAAGTGAAATTTAATCAAATTAACCCTAAAATAGAACTGTTATTAACACTCCCACTGCATTGGCGGCGTTATTCATATTGTCAAATCGAGGGAATTCCCAAATCTATAAATAAACTCACGGTTAGCTATCCGTGGCGGCTTGGACATTGGTGAATACAACTTGACCTATTTCTCCAATGCGCCACTAGCTGCGGATAGCTACCCCAGAGCTAGTGTGTAGTACCGGCTACCCCTGGCACCACTACATGAATACGGGCCCTGGTGCCCAACCCGATTGCGTACCACTGTGGTTCACTAGGGGGCGCCACCATTCACTGTTATTCCACCTGTGCACCCACTCCACATATTAATCGAAGCACCCATGCATTCTCTTTTCATTCTGAGGACAAGCCATATAGGGCACGGCATAGATATGTCCTGGTTGAACACTAACTGATATTCTGTAACCCTCCCCAATGTGTTAACAAGATTCCTTGTTGAACACTATTACCTCTTTTTCAACCCTCCCTCAATGTGCTAACAATATTCCTTTTTGAACAATAACCCCTGTTCTGCATCCATCCCTCAATGTGTTAACAAGAGTCCTAGTTGAACGCTAACACCTGTTGTGTAAACCCCCCTCAATGTGTTAACAAGAGTCCTAGTTGAACACTAGCAACTATTCTATAGCCGTTCGTTAATGGGTTCCAACAAAACGGAGTGAATAGAATTGAAGCTTTGGCAGTGCCATGACATTGAAATCAGCAATGCACATGAGTCCTTAATTTCGCTTCACACTGTCGCTATTGTGACGCCTGTCCCGTGTGTCACGCGTATAAGAACATTCTACACTCTTCACTCTTCAGTCCGAACGGCAAACTGACAGTAGCAATATGCAATGTATCTCAAGGTGGTTCTCTCGGTTATATATTAAATGGAGCAATCGTTGATGAAGTCAGAAGTAAGACATGGAATCGTGTATACAAATACTTTCCGTTAATGAATTCCTTAAATAAACTTATTAATAGTAAAGTGACGTACAACCAACGCTCGTTCCAACCATGCATATTTCGAGTTACCAAGATCATAGAAAGCGCTATATTAAAGATTAGGTAGGTACCATTAATTGTGGAAAATGTTTTGCTCAGATGATGTTTCCAGATTAAACTGGGGTTGGACTCATGTAAGCTGTCTGTACTAACACAATCTCGAAGATCTAGATGATCTTAATAGTAATATATGTCGCATATAGATCTTCTCATTATGAAGTAATATTTATTACGGATTTTAAAAATATGATATATTAGATACTAGAGCTATTATATATGTATATATATAAACTTATACACAAATATATGCTATCAGCACAAATGTACAACGATCCATAAAGTGAAATACTAATTCTGAGAAATCTACCGAAAAAACGTGCTCCATATGGTTGGTTGGTTGTTGGAGTTTATGTCCTGACAACATCTATCAGGATGGGCGCCAACCTGTGACAGTGCACACTAATGGCGACTTTATAGTGCTGCCTACTTGGAAAACAGGCCACCAACATCATGACCCCATATTCCACCAGGTCACATTATCCTGATACTAAGCTAACCAGTCCGTGCCCTATCCTATTAAAGTTGCATAGTCCGATGGTTTTGAGTTTCTCTAATTTTCTGAGATAAACATATTAACTTGATCATTATAATCTGCCTTACTTTAGTTTGAAGTAACTTTTATTTAAATCGCTAACTTTTGAGATATTTGAAATGAAAACATGCTAAATTAATTTTGGCAAGCTTGCCAAAACTCTATCACCATAGACTTCTGAAGTAACAGTTTCTATTAATTGACTCAGTATCCCCTTATATGTGACGACAAATGTTTAATAGGTGCACCAGCATCTAAGCTAGATGTGTAGAATCAAATCAAGATAATTGTTTTGATTTTGAAAATGATATGTTTTCATCGGACTATGCAGCTTTAATGCCGAGTGCCAAGGACTTTGACTTGACCGGGAATTAAACTCAGGATCTCCCGTATGGGATGCCTGTGCTCTACCGATTCGGTCACCGGGCCCGGTAGCGTGGTCAATTGTGTGAATGAAGCAAATCTACATCGGGTAATGCATCGTCCATGTTAACTTTAACATGAGAAATGCACAGTGCATGAACATGAAATACACTGCAGACACCCATGCCATCTAGCATGTTACTGATGTCCCATTGCCTCAGCAATGGCCGCTGCCCCCAGGCCGGTTCGCTGCACAACTGCCGTCTGGTGGAGCAACTCTGCGACTATCCTCCTGGACCCAAACCAATATGGTCAGGATAGGCCACTTCGCCATTTTACCACCCAACCTACCATCTATAGGGACACTCTCTTTAGTGTTGAGTGCTAATGAACTCATGCCATAGAATCAGTTAACTTCAGACCTAGGTGGAGGCCGAGATTCGAACCCTAAGTCAATAAATACCGATATACATCAATTAATCCTTTGCATTGGGAATCATGACAACATAGGATAAATAATTATGCAATGTACACATAACCATCTATATTGACTTTATACCTATAGTTTCACACATCTAGGTTCTTGATTGTGTTATATGGATGGATCAGTCTGGAGTAATAGCGATACTAGACAAATGGTTATGGAAGTAATGCATGTCATTCAAGAATCGGTTCTAATTTATCTCTACTCTCCTTTCTTGCATTATTACTGAAACCAGCTAGCGTTTAACGTATTGAATTACGCAGACAAAGGGACATGTATCAGAGTGTTTAAACAAGAAGGATGGTTAGTCGGATATATTCCTAGTGACCTGATCTTCACATTGACTTGATATAAGGCATAGGTGATGATAACGCAAGTGCTGCCCCCTGGTGAGAATCCCACCAATTAAATATACTGCAGAATCAGCACTTTGCCAAAATGATTTATCCAGTAAACTAACCACACTTAAAATACCCAACACACTGGTTTAATGACATTTAAAAATAATTACCTTTTTACTAAGTGCATGCCTACACTTTGAGGAACAAATAATAATAACCCGGATGCATCGAACGAAACCATTATGCTAATTAGAAATGCTGCGTGATTGGCCAATTTCTCTCTCCGATATTTATATTAGCATAGTACAGTATACCACATATAGTACGTTATGAGAACATTGCTACAACTGATCTAGTATATTATTCTGGGACAGAGATCCTACATTGGCGCATAGTTCCCAAAGTGTGGGTGATTCGGTGGGGGGAGCCGCCACCCCACCTGAAGAAAATATAAACACTGCGACCTTGACCCCGACCTCTTCAGTCGGTCCTACTCCTCCTTGGAAATGCATGACCTGATATGCCCTCAGATATTGCCAGGACGTAAAACTCCAACAACCAACCAACGTCCTGGGAAACCACATACCAAACATTCCCTCACAAACCCACCCGCTATTTGACCCTACTGTGTAGGGCTCAGCCAGGGGGTAACAACATACCAGACTATACCACACAAACCCACCCGCTATTTGACCCTGCTGTGTAGGGCTCAGCCAGGGGGTAACAACATACCAGACTTTACCACACAAACCCACCCGCTATTTGACCCTAGTGTGTAGGGCTCAGCCAGGGGGTAACAATGTACCAGACTTTACCACACAAACCCACCCGCTATTTGACCCTGCTGTGTAGGGCTCAGCCAGGGGGTAACAATGTACCAGACTTTACCACACAAACCCACCCGCTATTTGACCCTGCTGTGTAGCGCTCGACCCGGGGGTAACAACATACCAGACTTTCCCACACAAACCCACCCGCTATTTGACCCTGCTGTGTAGGGCTCAGCCAGGGGGTAACAACATACCAGACTATACCAGACAAACCCACCCGCTATTTGACCCTGCTGTGTAGGGCTCAGCCAGGGGGTAACAACATACCAGACTTTACCACACAAACCCACCCGCTATTTGACCCTAGTGTGTAGGGCTCAGCCAGGGGGTAACAACATACCAGACTTTACCACACAAACCCACCCGCTATTTGACCCTGCTGTGTAGGGCTCGCAGGGGGTAACAATGTACCAGACTTTACCACACAAACCCACCCGCTATTTGACCCTGCTGTGTAGGGCTCAGCCAGGGGGTAACAACATACCAGACTTTACCACACAAACCCACCCGCTATTTGACCCTGCTGTGTAGGGCTCAGCCAGGGGGTAACAACATACCAGACTTTACCACACAAACCCACCCGCTATTTGACCCTGCTGTGTAGGGCTCAGCCAGGGGGTAACAACATACCAGACTTTACCACACAAACCCACCCGCTATTTTACCCTGCTGTGTAGGGCTCAGCCAGGGGGTAACGACATACCAGACTATACCACACAAACCCACCCGCTATTTGACCCTGCTGTGTAGGGCTCAGCCAGGGGGTAACAACATACCAGACTTTACCACACAAAACCACCCGCTATTACCCTAGTGTGTGGGCTCAGCCAGGGGGTAACGACATACCAGACTATACCACACAAACCCACCCGCTATTTGACCCTGCTGTGTAGGGCTCAGCCAGGGGGTAACAACATACCAGACTTTACCACACAAATCCACCCGCTATTTGACCCTGCTGTGTAGGGCTCAGCCAGGGGGTAACAACGTACCAGACTTTACCACACAAACCCACCCGCTATTTGACCCTGCTGTGTAGGGCTCAGCCAGGGGGTAACAACATACCAGACTATACCACACAAACCCACCCGCTATTTGACCCTGCTGTGTAGGGTTCAGCCAGGGGGTAACAACGTACCAGACTTTACCACACAAACCCACCCGCTATTTGACCCTGATGTGTAGCGCTCGAGCCGGGGGTTTCCCTCGTCAGACTCCGGGAATCGGCCCCTATTGACATCGATTAAGTTAACTGATAAACTGTATCTGACTTTTACAAGTAAGAAATAAAAGGTAAATTCCAAAAACATCATTATTGTCTGGCTTACCTCCATCCGAATTCAAATAACATTAGAGGGCACTCATCTCAGTCTTCCCTGTTCTACTTGGCTCTTGACACTCATTTGTCTACTCATCCATGAACTGCTCATTGGGACCAGATGCGGTGGCCGAATCGGTAAAGCGCTGGCCGGAAGTTCAAATCCCAGTCGAGTGAAACCAATGACCTATAAAATTGATTTGTGTCGCTACCTAGCCTGGCACTCAGCATTAATTGGACAAGACTAGGACTGGTTAGCACAGTGTCAGGATAATGTGACTGTATGGGATATTAGGCTATGGTGCTGGCAGCCTGGTCTCTCAGTGGGGCAGCACTATTAAGTTGGCTTGAGTACACACTGTCACAAGTGGGTACCCATCCTGATATGACCTTAGATGCTGCTAGGATGTAAACAACAAAAATAAATAAATAAACCCCAAAAACAAACTGCTCATTGGATTGACATCAGCTGCTCAGATACGTGTTTAACCACTTTGTAAGCAGCGCGAATTAACACTCCTTAACCTTAGTTAAAGCGAATGAAAGTCACTTTCGGTCGGGACCACGTGACTGCGAGTGCCCTGATTTCGTCCCTATGTTGCTTAATTGCTGATTGCTCTAATGGGCTTTTCCACTGAAACCCTTACTTTTGCTGTTTGCATATTAACACTTCCTGCAGTATTCCATTACGGATTAAACTAAATCTTACCACATTTGAATAGGGTTTGAGTTTGATGTTTTTTTGGTTGCTCAGACTATATATTCAAGTTGCATAATTCCCCTGTCAGCCATAACATTATCTAAGCCAAACCTCTTGTCTACATTTGACCATACATATCCAACTTATAAGTGGGCGTGTTAGAACAAAGCATTGCTGAAGATTTGGCATGCCAATTCACAGGAACCTATTACTGCTGCAAATGAAACTAGGCTTGGGTGTCCACCATTTTGGTGTGCACACACAAACTATTTTCTATTTTTCTTTTCACATATTTACAAAGATTTTCCGCCATTTCGATGTGTAGAGTCGGGACAAAAATAATAACAGAATATTGAGAACAAAGGAGCCCTTGCATTCTTTCAAATTACTCAGTCAATCCAAGATAAATTAATACGAGTTAGATAGATATTTAAACTAACAATGAGTCTTAAGTCATGTGTTTGATTCTGCCAAAATTTGAACTCGCGACCTTCCATATGGTAAGTCTACGCTCTACTGATTCGGCAACCGCGTCCGTTGCTGGAAAGACGTTGCTCCAGATGCAGAGTCAGATGAAAGCGCAGCATTTCCTAGACCAACACACTTCCCAAAATTTGACCCTAGATATCCAACTTAGATACTGGTGCACTTATCGCTTCTCAGAAGGGAATGCACTGTTAATGTAATAGAACCTGCGACTGTTGAAACCTACACTATCCAACAGTTTGATTTGCATGTCTTTCGCCTGAAATAAGACAATACACAATGCACAGAATAAATTACTTCAAAGAAAAGTAAGGGTGATTATAGCCATCAACCTAATCTTTGAAAGTAAAAAGCTGAAACTCAATACCAACATCGAAAGAGTAAATCGACAACTGCGTTGTTACATGACCGGGAGATCAGTGCCCTGGCGCTGACAACAGATTGTATTCACTGAATTACGTTTCGTTTTTGTAAAAATCTATTTAAGCCGTGTTTACACGGGCGAGTTAAAACGCCTCATATAAAACCACTTGTCTAGATCGATTTACATTTTCCGTGTAAACGCGACGCTGAGGCGTTTTAGGGCTGAATCGATTCATATAAATTGGTATATGTAAACCACCTTGCGAGGTAGTATAGATGAAGTGATACAGCTGGTTCCCGGGCGGCAATAGTGTAAAATAGCGGTGCTGGCAGGATACAGGCTCAGGTGTAACTATACACTGGTGCCTGGCAGTGTTAGGGACTGATTAGGCCGAAATCTATTGAATGCGATCATATTTAACAGAATTACATACTCAAATAATGAAATTTAATTAAATTAACCCTAAATTCCAAGCGATATTAACGTAGCAGCTACATCGGTGTCGTTATTCATATTGTCGAATCGATGAGTGTAATCTAAACAAATAGCAGTGCTCGCCAGCTACAGGCTCACCACTAAGGCTGCTGGTTAGTATGGACTTGCTCATGCGCAGATATCGATTTCTGCTTTCAAACTCGTTCCAAGTAAACGCGCCACTACAACGATTCATATAAATCGATTTGTCTTAAATCGTTTTACACTCGCCCATGTAAACACAGCTTATGTCACCTTCATCAGCTTTGCTGTTGCATTCAAGTCCTTGAGTATTCAAGTCCTTGGGTATGAAAATAAGCTAGCCAATGACCACAAAGGACGCATGATTGTGATACACAGATTGTGATATACAGAAGTGGGGAGCCATATGGATGTACCTACATCTGTATATACGGAGTAATACACGATATATACTACACATACTGTGTGCTATATGTGCTATATATAATGCTTATATATGAATACTCTTGTCCGCATTACTAGTAGTAGTACGACACATGTCAGATACCATTATTTAATATATTTCCTCCTTTGGGAATGACGACTTTTCCTTGGTGATGAACTCACAACTGTAGCACAACTAGACAGCACTGTCCTATTCCATAACATGTATAAACATGAGAACAAATCCCCCGGTGCGAGTGGCGGGTTGGTGCGCTTGGTAGTGACAATGGAAACCGGTGGTGGCGTCACCGTCGAGCAGCGGAGGCATTATGGAATAATCGGTACAAATGAAATATACAATACTTCCCTTCCGCGCCTTTATACTCACATAATTCGTTATTCATCACATATAATACATCGCAATTTCATGACCACTGCAAAGAAATGAGGGATAACAGTTAAAATTTGGAGACACCTATTGTGGAGATGGCAACGGTCCAAGAGCATTTTGAGGCTGATCCTAAGCTAGTGATATTGAAACTATGCTGGAGAGACACATTTATTGATCGCTGGTAATTTTACATTGTGTTTATGGACACTGTGCCTGGGCTATTAAGACTGCGCCAATGCTAACGATATTAAGCCTAAGCCTAAGCCAAATGTAGTGAGGTTGACTAATGGTGATTTCACGTCCCATCATGACCTATTGAGTATGAGTGAAAGCTATTGCGACTAAATCAGTAAGTGTATGTTATTGAGACTGAACCAGGCGCCCACCCACTCATACACCCACTCACCCAAGGAAAGCTTAGCGCAAATCTGCCAGGATGGTCCGTGGGAGAGAGCTAAACATCTATCTACCTTTCTCTATCAGAATCTGTTCCTGGATTAAACATTTGGAACAATCAGATCATTTATGGACTGCTTGAGTGTCTTTACAAAGACCTCAGCATGGATCTCAACAAAGAAATGCTTAGCTTGTGATCGCCTGGGTCGGTGTGAGCGTGTGTGTGTTGGTGGAGGTTGGAGGGAGGGGTGTGTAGGGGCAGACTGAGGAACATTAAGGGGATGTTCCCAAATTACATGTTTGTTAGGCGCCTGCTGCGCACCCCGAGGCCACGTGAAGCTGGCCGGGCCGACCCCCACCCGAGCACCTCCCGGACGCACTTAATGGACTTAATGTCCCTGTGAGGTGGTGACTCAGTATGCGCCCAGTTGGCGGAAGAGGGCGCCACCACGCTATCCATCGCATAGGTGGCGTCACGCTGTCGGATGAGTGGATAGGGGTGGGTGGGGGAGGAGGGATGCGTGGCCTACTATATGGGCGATTTCGGCGGAGCATGCGCACTAAGCTGGACATTAGTTGATTAAGCAGGGGAAATTTCAATCACAGACAATTGGTATTCCCCATTATACTGCTTGCTCCTTGCCCTTTCATAGTAATGCCTAGCACCAGGCAAGACGGCGATATATGTCAATTTTTAAGTCGTCGGTTTGCATCGACCAGGGTGCAAACCCATGAGTTCGAATCCCACGACCTATCAAAACGTGAGATGGACGTTCAACTCATTTGTCCATGCTGTCTGGTTTGCGGGTCAAGTTCAGAACAAGGAGTAAGTCGTATGGAGTTATCATTTAGTATAATTTTTATTCAACTCTTCCATAAATAACTCATATATATATATTAGTTTTTAAAAAACTATAAAAAGATCTATTACTCTAGATAGGAATCTATATTTTTCTACATTTAAATGTTGATGTTGTATGTGTTGACAACAAATTCCTACCCAGTAATTCGTTTATCAAGCTGGCACTGAATGGAGAACCTGACCATTACAAATTGGCCATTTCTACTCTATTTCCTGGTATTTTTGTGCTGACCTCTAGTTTTGTGTGCTACCCAATGCCACAACAGTTGATAGAAATGATCGTCTATTTGTTATCACCCTGTGCTCAGAGTCAGAGAGACAATTCGCCCCTGTGCTTCTTCCAAAAGGCCCCCTGCATTGTAAGGCGGCTCGGGACGCTAACGCTGGGTGCTGTTACGGGGGGTGAGGTGGAGGTGGAGGTGGCTAATTAGGTATGCTCATGATATTGACTGTAGCGGGACAGGAGTAGCCAGCGGCTGAATGTACTGGCGGGGCGGAGGTGATTGCCTTGGCTTTTCAGCGTGTTGTGCTGTTAGGCCTGTGCTATCCTTAACAAGTTATTATCTTCTTTTGCTGTGCTTTATTTTGGTTATGGGAACATTGTAGGAGTAGATATGACAGTCGATTTGTTTCATTAACGATACCCCAAGCATACAAAGTAGACATCGGCTATTGGGGGATATCGCAGTCGACCAAAGGTGGGAAGATTAAAGTTATGAATTAATATAAATGTTTTATTATAGTAATTTATAGATTTAGTCAGTAAGCAACTTCTTTGTCAGTGCCAATGTGCTCGTTTACTTGGCCGTGCAATTTTACAGTTTTTACATAATTGAGTTAGCTGTGTGAGGTAGCAAATATGGTAAGAGTAAACAATGATTATGCATCTAGATGCATAGTGATGAATTAGATATATTTGTAGACACCATCTTGACTCATCAAATCTATTCATTAGTTGTGATGTTTAAGAAGGTCCCATTACTGCTTGACCTGCCTGTGAATGGGTGATTTCCGGTTTGAGGTATGGATGCACATTCAACAATATCTGCGGGTACCATTCTAGAATGATGTCCACATCTCTATGAAGTATCTATGGGAGTGGCTTGATGTTGTGCTGGTATACAATAAATAAATGGCGGAAATCATGTGGGTTGATAAACCCTTTTATTCATCTGATGGCCCGGAGCATTATACACTGATACTGGGTGTGACTCATAGTCTATGAACCCCTCAGGGAAATTTACTTCCTGTCCACAGTCTCTTATCCGAAATTATCAACACGCCAAATTAATGATGGTGTGCACATAAAAATGCTGGGGGCCATAGGCTTCAGCAGGAAGATCTTCTATTGAATTGACTTGTATGCCACAGTAAAACTGCAGAATAAGGGTGTCAATATCTATGTTGGATATGTAGGATCCAATCTAGGCAATTATCTTGGTTTTTAAAATGTGATACTTTCAGCAGAATATGCAGTAGTAGTGATGGGGCATGTGGACTTAACCTACTTAAACTGGTTACCCCGATCAGACGAGAGGACGCTACACGGGCCATCGGTACTTGGAATTGCACACGGGGTCTGTTGGGCCTACCTGCCCTGAGTTACATTGCTGTATTTACGAGTTGTGCTTTCGTCACAACTTGTAATGGTATTCATGAGTTGAACTTGCTTGGCGTCTTGCAAGGTTGTTGTAACCTAGTTTGAAGTTGCATAATCCGACAATCCGTCATTTCTGTCATATACCTTTAGGTGTGTATATTAGGTCATTGATTGCAATCTACTTCACTTCATTTTGAAGTTACCATTAATGTAAAAGGATCTGTGAAATACAAACACGCTGAATTAATGTTGGCGTGGACACCAACATGTAGAAGAGTCGCTTTATTTACCGATCTTCGAGCATAGAAACATAGCACATGAGCACCAAACTGTCATACATGTTTAATGAGTGCAGCACTATCTAAGTGGGATATGTATCGCTTTTATTGGACAATGCAGCTTTAATATTGCTGATCTCAGAAAGATCATTCTAAAAGGGCGATGTTCATGCACTTGACACAGAGGTGTAGATTAGTTGGAATGTACTTCAGTATACCCAAAATACATAATCTCCTTGTCAATGTAAGCTCATTGCTGATACCTGATCCGGGTTTGCGGCCGGCTGCTTCCGGTGACCTATGAGGTTCAATGCTTACTTATCATAGCCCGCCATTTTTGATTGAAGAATTTATGAAATTAGGTAGATTAATATGCTTTTAATGTCAAGTGGAGATCTGTCTATCCCTGCCATCACTCTCGATTTCTCAACTTCATAGTTGTGAAGTGGGCGAGACTACTCGACCGATGGAAATGCGGGCAGGGCTGATTAGCTCGCATTCTGAAATGCGGGAAACTCACCAGACTCGCATTTGCCACCATTTGCAGGGCCGGGTTACCTGCTGTAAAGCGTTGCTAGGATACTTCAATTGTGACTTTCCTTGCAATGGTGGGAGGTCGGGCGTTCTGATGTGTTTTTGCATGCTCTGATGTTTTAGACGGATGGCAACGGAGCTTTATTGTCGAAATTCCAAACTTATTCAACTTAATTATATGGGAGGGGATCTACTTGTTCATATCCATCATATTGCTAAACTTATATTGTTAGTTAGGGCAAGAATAAAGCCGTGAGCTCCTACGAAGTAATTGGAACGTTCCTTGCATTCTTTACTATTCTCCAGTCTTATATTATTAACCACTATGGTCAACCTGATATTGGTATTCGATTGTTCTATAAACATATTTAATTAAGGGCCTTCCGCCCCATGGACTGTATGGAGTCAAACTTCCCACCTCCGGGGATATAGTAGCCACCTTTCTAGCCCGGGTCAAGTTAGCGTGAAGGCAGTCAACCGGCGGCTGGACGAGAGGCGACAGCGGCCCGGCGGCAGACCCGGAAATTCACAAGGAAACAATTATTTATTAACACATAGGCTCTCCTTAAGCGGGGGTGGAATAGCCCGACGGTTAAACTGGTGCCGTGACCACCAGCTATGATGAGCAATCTAAGTGTGGCCCTAGATTCCTTGTCCAGGATGTCACTCGTAACTGTGTGACTAGACATCCTACCAGTGACACAACAATAATCGTAATACCCGATTACGTACCTTCAATGTATTGATGTACTTAAAAGTCACCATCCGAAGGGGCAGTCGGTGATGGTGAAGGGCATTGTCCTTCCCCCATACTTTACATAAACCAAAAAAAAAACTTGCCTCTGCAGGTGCCTAAAATTGAATCCAAGTTTCCGGGACTTGGTGTAGCACCCGCCCACCCAGTATGGGGATCACTTCAAGTGCGGCCTCATATTCCTCGTCCAGTTTGTCACTTGTAAAGAGGTGGATAACCCAGCTGAGCTGTGTGCCTTCTGCAGAGAGCAGGCTGGGCACCATTGGATCGAACAAGTCAACCAAAACAAATCAATAATGTTATTCCAATGAACCGAATATTGGCTTCTTTACATATGCATCTGAATATGTGGGCCACCCTGACACCCTAAACGCAATTAACAAGGGGAACCCACAAATAAACTCAAAAGAACCCAAAATTGTTTTTATTTTTTTATTTGTACAGGCATCTAAAGTTAATCTGCTCAAGTTAACCTATAAACTGTGAAAATTCATGGCTAGCCTAATTCATCAAATTTGCTCAGGTGCTACTTTTCAAATGTTTTATATGTCCAATGACAATGAACCCGGCCAGAAATGCGAGCTCGCGTATCGCGGGTTGAATTGCATGCTACTTTTCATGTTAAGTGCCCCAACAACATGCGGCCGAGAAAAACGCACCATAAATGTGAACCCACAAATCGCAGACTGAGGTGTATTTTACTTTTACTTTTCAAAAGCCCCAACAACATGCAGGCCAGAAATGCGAGCCATAAATGCGAACCCGCAAATCGCAGGTTGAAGCGCCTCTTGTTAAGTTTATATTTGATAGAAATGTATGTTTACATTTACAGACATTTAGGTTTAGGCTCAATATCATTAACCCTTTATCAAGGTACCAACATACCTTAAACCTTTGTCTGACTTTTTTCTAGGTCGGACTCCTAATCTGAAGGTCAGTGGTTCAATTCCCTGTGCCCTCACCTCTGCCAATATGGATTTTCACCGCTGTGTATAACTTACAGCGTCATCAAAGGCCAGTTGCTCTCATACCATGTCTATGTGGTGTGGGAGGTTAAAAATACCTTGGGTCGGTAAAGGTGTAGGCTGGGGCTTTCTAATTCTATCGACAAACTGTCTAATGGTGAAAACAAGCCTATTCAGGCTTATCCATGATAGGCAGTATAAATCTTCAAGGAAGAAAAACCTCACAACAGTCTTTGGCTAATACAAACATAACACGTATATACACAATTTAATAATTTGGTCGAGTGGTTGGTCACGAAGAGGTGTCTACATTTACCTTAATAAAACAGTTATATATGTTTTATTTTCCTCCTATAAAAAATTGACTATTCCAGTAACCTTCCACATGACCAAATATGAACGCATTGTACATCACACACCACTGTAAATTGCCCAACACACGTGGTTCTGAAATACGAGCCCGCATATAGCGAGCTGGACCGCGTAATACTTTTGGTATCACAGAAGTTGGGATATGTTTACTTTTATAGCAATTTATTACTGTTAGTTTTTGTTCCATCAGAAGGGTGTAGGCGCTGGATACCCATGTTTTCACGGCGAATCAATTTTAACCGTTACTTCTGTGTGTCAAATACATAGGCCTATTAGCGTTTTGTGTGTACAATTTAAATTGGCCATAATACCCAGCCCCGTTAAATACGTAGGCCTACCAGTGGGTTTGTTGTGCAATGTAAATTGGCTCTGAGGAAGAAGAGGCAACCACCCCCTTACCGAAGAAGGCACGTCGGCAGTACATAATACATACCAACCCATATAAACGACAGAGTTTATGCCAAGGACATACATGTCAGACGGCATTGACACAAGGCTGGAAAGGCTATGCCTTCATCAAACAGTATAGCATGGCAACGGAGGAAATATACCCATATAAACGACAGAGTTTATGCCAAGGACACACATGTCAGACAGGATTGACACAAGGCTGGAGAAGGTTCTGCCTTCATCAAACAGTATAGCATGGCAAACAGGAAATTGTTTTAAAAATATGTTCTTTATATTTATTATTGATTATTTATATGCATTTATTATAGAAATTTGCTACTACCTAGCTGATACCCTCAGAGATAAAAGGCGGGATTATTATGTTTATTTTGTATAGAAATTTATTTTTATTTTACAAAAATTTAATACGTTATGAGCCTAAATGATAAAATTACCTAAAATAAGTGCCTGCCCTAACTGACTCTCTGCTCTATACATCATACACATCCAACCATATGCAACATATAATATTACCATAAACATGCCATGTACCAAATATATACCAATCAAGGTATGTGTAATGTGGTGTATTATTTAAATAGACCCTGCATATTGCATAGCCCCATGAACCCATCCCCGCAAATAGAATATGTACCCAAAACAATACCCTAATGTGTTGCCCTGGAGGTGACCGGTGGAGCCAACGTCCGGGTTCGCCGGTGGCTGCATCTTGTCTCGCTTGTGCCCGCATCCACACCATAGCAATGACTTGTTCACTGCGGGTGGCCGCTGCTGTCGTCCCGCGAATCTCGATTTCACTGTAGCCTGGACTTGTCCTGCCATCGTCCAGGTTATGCGGGTGGCCGCATCTCGTCCCGCAAACCTCAGGTGACTTGTCTCGCGATCCCCGCTCTCACTGTGGCCTGGACTTGTCCTGCTTTCAAATGCGACTCTGTCATCGAGCGGTTGATTTGTTTGTGTGTGCCTAAATGTTGTGTGTATTAATAAAATGTTTAAGGTGAATTAAATCTTAATATGAGGCATGCAGTAGTAACTGAGATTACATTACGATTGTTTTAAAATGGTTTAAGCAGAGAATCAGGTATTTGGAGCAATTACAATAAATACAATGAAGTTTTTAGATATATAATAATATACTGTACCCCATTACATTATTACAGAAAGACACCCACCCAATTTGGAAGAGCGAAAATACGACGGATGAAATCTTGCCATGCGCAACCCACGGTGGATATACAGTGACATACATAACATAGACGCGTACAATGAATGCATAGCAAAAGAAATTAAGGAGCAATATCACAAAGCTGACTGACATTATATTGCGTATATGCAACCAATGCATCCATCACAAATCTCCCAGTATTTAATTTAAATGGTGATCATGCCAGCTATCAGTGGTACAGCTATGGTATTGACCAAAATCGGTATTCATACAGAATAATTCAATATAGGCCTACTTATAATATGAACATTCTATATGCACCTATACATTTTTAAATAACAGTGTTGGTAGAGAGGTAATGTAACATGCATGTTTAGCACAGTAAACTGCATATAATATATGAGTTTAACAAATGAAGAGTGAAATACCATTCTAAATGTATATATTTAAATAACTACACAAAAGTCAACCCTAATTTTGGAACTAAAGGTAACGTTAATGGCTTAACAATGCCAAAAGTAAGATGTTGTTAGTCTTTGAACCATTCGAAATACATGAATATGAATAAATATAACACAAATAAATCCAAATGCGGGTTAAAAATCCACGCATGCGCAGAAGCCACGACAGGCCGCTGAAACTGACCGGGCGCTGAAACCGCCACACCGGCCCCACAAATGGTGGCAAATGCGAATCTGGTGAGTAGCCCGCATTTGAGAATGCGAGCTAATCAGCCCTGCCTGCATTTCCATCGGTCGAGTAGTCTCGCCCAGTTCATGGCCCCCTCAGACGAACAACAGGAACTGATGTTCGTCTAAGAAAGTAAAAGTGGGCGCGACTACCAGGGTTCACGGATGTAGCAATCTACAATAAAACAAACCCCGTGATCGTGACCCTACGTGGTTAGCGTCGCAAAGCCGCTGAACGCGAGGGCCCGCACAGTGACTTCTCGTTGTGTTATTTTTTACGAACCTGAAATTCAATGTTATTATCAATAACCCAAGGATGGTCAAAGAACATGCTGTAATTCACAATTAGTGGCACATTATAGTTTACACAAATGAAATATGAATTTCATATTTTTCAAGAAAAATTCCGTAAACTGAAATCGCGACCCGGCCTGGTCAGCGTCGCAAAGCCGCTGAACGCGAGGTTCCGCAAACTGACATCTCGTTGTGTTATTTATCGTCAGTCTAACCGTTCCGGTACCACCAGTATAACTGTTCCGTTACTCCCCGTTAGTTAGGAGACCGTAAGTGGACACCAGATGATAAGTTCTGTTGGTAGATTTAGGCATTAGCACTGCAAGGTCAAGTGGTACGGATTAGAATCAACCAAATTCTCAGAGCAACAATTTCAAATATTACATATGAAAAATGTTTTACCTAATAATTTTGTATTTACTTTTACTCGATAAAATTAATATATCTATGCTAGTTGCAATATGTTAGTGACATTACCTAGTTTATAGTATACAACAACATAGTTTATAGTATACAGCAAGTGGACACTCCGGGAAAAATACGTTATGTGAAAGAAACGTGAGCTCTTTGGTAGCATAAAAAGATCCTATAGCAACAATATAAGGATCAGTAACAATACAGGAAACCCTGAAGACATTAGGGCTATTTACATGAAGCACAGTATAATATCATGTAATGTGTTCAGCTAGGCCACTTATTAAGTGGCTAGCGCATTTTGTTTGTTTTTTGTTTGGTCTAGAAGTACATAATACTTTTTTCTTTAGAAACTACCAGAATCGACCTTCAATTCTGCTACAGTTGCAAATACAAATACTGACCTTGTCATAGCTGAATAACCTGCCAGATCACAATGACTACACATGGATTAGTCGGTCTGGCAATGAAAGAACCCGTATCAGTTACTTGTCATCTGTCCCAATTCACACTAATCAATAGAGGATACATACAACCTTTGGTGGCAACCTAATCATGACGTTCCTCACCACTACCACCTCGTATTTACTAGTAACCCTTTGGATGGCAATAACATAGCCAGTTCCCGCAATGAAGCTAGTTAATATCCCACATCCCCTGGCAGTCCCAATACTACTCAGACAGGCGTTACCCTAGTAACATCTCTATACAAAAAATATGAAGAATCGTAGTGAACAATTATATGGTTGTATGGATTACATCCCTGACAGAGGACGCACATTTAACTGAATACCACTCTACCGACAAGGTCACATACCAGTGTACACATACCCTACTGTTGTTACTACCTGAATACAACTCTTTTACCTTTTGGAATACTTAGAAACCGAAGCATACTTTCTGCTTCTTATATCACAGACACACATAAACAGGGGGGGGGGGCATGTATGACTCACACGGTATATGCGGGCTCCCGCATCTGGAATCATACTTTTATAGGTTAAACAATTATCCACATGCCCCTTCAATGAATAGTGATGTTATTACAAAAGACAAATTCAGCCCCAATTTAGATGGCAACTGCCAAGGCTTCACACCAGTATAGCTAGTACCATAGGGTCGGGATGGCGCACAGTATTAAAAGGTGGGTGGAATAGCCCGACGGTTAAAGTTGCATAGTCCGGTAATTTTGAGTTTCAGTCATGTTTCCGAGATATACACATTACACTGATTGCTATAATCTACCTTATTTCAATTTGAAGCCACCGTTATTTGAAATGGCTAATTTTCGAGATAGTTGAAGTTACAAACATGCACAATTCATTTTGGCAAGCACACCAAACCTCTGACACCATAGGTTTATGCAGTAACAGTTTCTATCCAATTGACTTGGTATACCCTTCTATGTGGTAACCCATGCTTACTAAGTGCATCAGTATCTAGGGTATATATGTAGAATCAAATGGAGAAGAGTGTTTTTGTTTTGAACGTTACATGCTTATTTAACCGTCGGGCTATTCCACCCCCGCTTAAGGCGACCCTACGTGTTAATATAAATAATTGTTTCCATGTGAATGACTTGTGCCTCCTGCTGCCGGTTGTCTGTCATCCTGCCAGCCTGACCCTTGACTAGCAATGTCCGAGGTGGAGAGTTCGACTCCTGACAGACCCTGGGCAGAAGGCCCTTAACTAAATAAGATTATAGAGCAATCCAAATAGCAATCTGAAGTTGACCATAGCGGTTAATAATATAAGTCTGGAGGGCAGTAAGGAATGCAAGGAACGTTCATGTCACTTCTTAGGAGCTCACCATTTTATTCTTACCTCTTACTAACAGAATGAATTTATCAATAAAATCTATGTTCTTAGTTAAATATAGTTCAACAGTGGAATGTATGTTATAAGCCAAATCCCCTCCCATATAATTAAGTTAAATAAGTTTGGAATTTCGACAATAAAAGCCTAAATATCGGCTAAAACATCGGAGCGTGCAAAAACACGTCCGATGGGTCTGGGTCCGAACGCCCGACCTTCTATCGTTGCTAGGATAGTCACAATCGACGTATCCAAGCAACGCTTTACAGCAGGGAACCCTGCCTCGCAAAATGCGCGCCCGCGCAAAATGCGCACCCGCGCAAAATGCGCGCCCACGCAAAGTGCGCCCCCGCGCAAAATGAGGTCGAGCAGTCTCACCCACTTCACTTACATCGGACTATGCAGCTTTAAAGGCAACGTGACTAAGACCTCCACACTCCAATCACAACCGCCACATTTACTTCGGAGGAAGGAAAGCCAGACACAAGGAGCGGGAAGAAAGGAGGTTTATTTTAATATTTGAATGCACACATCAGTCAATGCCTTCTAAATCGAGGGTAGTTCGGACTTCGAAGACCTGGGCATCTGACGTTGAGGACCCCCAAGCCGACCTCTGCATAATAGTCTTTTAAATAGAGGGAGGACGGGCATGATGAAAGTAAGTCCCTGCCGTGGAGACTGTAGGCCGACTGAAGTTGGGGGTGGGGTAGTGTCCTTGCTTGGTGTTCAACTTGTCCGCTTGGTGATGTGATGGTTAACTGACACCCCTCCCTGAATCAACTACAATTCGAAAATTATGCACCAATTCCTACTGAAGCAGTTTTTGCTCGAATTTAAGCAGGGTTGTCATTTATCCGTACACTTGATAGGGGTGAATTCTTTTGTATCTATACTCCTCCCAGAATTGTCTGACTACATATATGTATATATATCTGTATAAATATATACAGCAGCATTGAGATCAAGTAAACATTGGCTTGGTTTATAATCGGCTCTAATGGGCCTTGATTCATATTCATGCCGCTATACTGCATTGCAATACGATTTATTCCGTTCACACAAACATAACTGTATATTGCCCAATTCCCGGGGGCACTTCGCCTGATATAATGGACCATTTCTCGAGTGAACGACCTGCTGCGGAGATTGGCAGGCGGCCGCTCCCAGTCGACTCAGATCAACATTTGCCGCACGCTTCACCAGGTATTTAGCCCAGGTCCCTGCAAACACCGCCTCAGTGCAACAGTGACCCCCCCTCTCCACTCCACCCCCCACTCCACCCCCACCACATCCCCATCCCACCCCATCCCACCCCCACACACTCACTCTCACCAGGCACACCCGGGGTCTGAGCCTAATGAGGCGAATCTAAAACTGTGCCAGCAGACCAATACATTCGCACAGAAGTCCGGAAGCAGAAACAATTTGAAAGTAATTCCGCAGAAATAAATGTGTTGGGAATTATTATTCGCGATTTCACATCTCGCAGTGTCACTTACACATTTCACTCTAGGACTTTGCCATGCTTCCCTGCATGCACGCTGTGACAGTGGGCAGGTGGCGCCACTGCTCTGGATGTGACAGTTATAGCGGACTGCTGGAGTAATGGTTGAGGCACTGTGTGGGGGGCAGCCACTACTCGTGATAGGAGTACATGAGATAAAGGTATTCAGCCCTACCCACAGTAGGGATGAATGAGAACCTTGTCTAAACTGCTTTGGTAGGAATCTACTGCAAGCAAGCTATCGATGTCCTTGTTTCTGCAGACAGTGTTTATATATATATTGGCATAGGGTTGGGGAATTGAGAGAGAATACAAACAAAAGAGAAAAAGAAGATTGCCACCATTGAATGCTCTTGATTCAACTTTTAGAGTAGAGTAATATAAATTATTTCATTAATTCTTTCCTCCAAAGTAGCGGGCTGTGATATATTTATTATATGAGCAATTCACGAGATCACGTGATAACCTAGCCTTCCCAAACTTGTTCTATTACGTGTTTTAGAAGCCTGACAGAGGGTTGCGGGAGTCACTAGCAGTACATTTGTGTTGGTAAATCGGTGGTAGTGGCGGTGGGTGTGAGCGGCATTTGCTAATGCATGATGGGATATTTGAACAATGCTGGAGTTATATTACACATATTTGCTTTGTTATTTCCGATCATCCAACAATGACTATATACAATTTACTCAAATTTGTAAGCGACTCCCTCTATAATGTAAATTGTGCCCGTAATATTTACGCCAGAACAAGTGTTATGCTCTGGAGCAGATAAAAAGGATCATTCAATCAATAAAATTAGATTCACAAATGAAAACCTGAAAAGAAATGACGGTAATTCAGCGTAAGGAACATCAGGATATTGAGAGAACAGGTAAACTAGTCTTTACTCAGTTAAATATCACGCACGGCTCAAGATCCCAAGCCCAGACCTAGAGTGTCAAAACTGGTCAACACATGACATGTCACAAGACCAACGTGGGCGTGGTGGGTTAGTTCAGTGTGCGTATGTCACCAGCTAGGTCGGAAGTGAGGCTGTCTGCGCCATGACAGTTGTAATGGGCAGTCACGTGGGAGAGGCAGCAGCCAATCAGGAGGCGTGTCAGAGCGAGCTGGTGTGATACTATTCTGACTATCATAGTCAAGTGCCTCCCCAGTCACTTTATTATGCGTAATAAAGCAACTCCCCTCATTATATTGTGACTCCCCTCCAACTTTCCTTTCGTAAATGTTTAATTCATTTCTGATATGGATTAATTGTTACTTTTCGTTAAAAGATGAACCAAAACATATACACACCACATTTCTATTTCAAAGAAACCATCGTCTATAACATATATACACACATATACATCAACATACATGGAAATGAGTAGGTATACATATCATGTCTTTAAAATATAATAAAGAATTAACATATCTCCTAACCCACCACAAAGATCCATTCACCTACAGCCACAATATGATAGGGAGAGTTGCTTTATTATGAATAATACAGTGACGGACGATTCACTTTATTATGGGACTTAGAATATTATCTCATACCGGCCCAATGAGGATGGCAGCACTACATATCTTAAAACCAACGCAGTCAACTAGATTTGATCCCCTATATGAATGCAGATGCTGGTGCCCACGTTATACCTACCGAGAAGGAGCTTTAAGTCAATTTAATCAAACTTGTAACAACCAAGGCCTATGCTGTTCAACATATCGTCATATCCAACATTAATATGGTAGTTTCTTGGTTCAAATATCTCCAAACCTATGCCTGTAAATTACATGAAATTACCTTCCACTCTAAAACCTAATTTATTTATATAAAAGAACATGGGAGAAACATAAATCGATCACATTATGCTAATTTAAGAAGTTCTCTTTGTACTCCCCACATATTTTAATCGTTATCAAAATATTTTTAATCAAATCAAAATAAAGCAAAGAAGTATTTGCATACGGGTATTTGCGAGGTGGGGAGATGGGTGTGTGTAGAAATATTCAAGTACACTTTATTTGATTTAGTCTCCCCTGATTTAGTTTCCCCTGACAGTTTCTACGGTGAACAGGAGGACTACGTGAAGTGCTTGTCGCAGTTTGCCCGACTGTCTGATTATCTGTGCTAATAATGGTATTAAGACTGGGTCACTTAGTGTCAACAAATTTCAGGATATGCAGGTGAAACCGATATATCAGGTAGGGACCACCACTGCTTTTTCAAGTTGTCTCATTTTCTCAAGCTGTATTGAAAAACGCAGTCAGTTTTCATATATAAACAAATAGGGTGAGCTGTTACAGTCTACAACCTGATTAATATTGATTAGGAAAGCTAACGAAATATATCACTAGAATGGATTCAAGTAGATCTTGGCAAGATCTATGAAGAAAATGCTCCCCATGTATAGTATGTCCATAACATCCAATTGAAATTGCATTCAAATATAGAGATAATCTATTTTGCCTAACTCTTTTCCTTTGAAATTAGAGGAACCACCATGGTCTGTTCTAATAATGATTTTTTTTAGAATCGAAATCGCAGATATAGTTAATGAGAAATAACAAGGAATATTACATCAAGGAAGATGGGTTGTTGTTTTAGCAGTCTATACAAGGATGGCCAGTAGGGTTGGGTGTGGATGTGGAGTGGGATTTCTGTGTGTGTGTAGTACTTTCAACACCTCTCCGTTGAGAACCTGGTGGTTCCTCCGACTGTCCATACTGGATTTCATTTAGGGTGTATGGTGCAGGTGTCAGTTTCATGCTGTTAGAAAGCCTTTGGTTGATAGAGCACACTTGAGTCAAGATGGAGTTGCGGTGACTGGATGCTGTTACTAACGTTGGGACTTAACCCTTCCCCAGTGAGTCTTTGTAGGGTGGGTAGGTGACAAGTCTGAGTTTCTGGTCCTGTCCAACACCACACACATTCGCATTCTGGGAGGAGAGTTGCGGAGGAAGCCGCTCACAGCATGGTGGTGAGTTCATGAGATGGATGGTGGTGCCGAGGTGTGGAATAGTTTACGCCTGAACACCCAGGTGGCAGAGATGTCGATGCCAATGTCCTTTTTCCTGCACCATGAATCACCCATGTTAAGGAAAACATGCACAATGTGACTGAGTGGGATATCGGGCCATGGTGCTGACAACATATTGTCCCAGTGGTGCAGCAGTAAGAATTATGCAGGGGTCATGAGTACATGCCGTCACAAATCATTGGACCTTAATTGTTACTAGGATGAAAACCCCCAATAAACACACAAACCACATAATTGGGACATTGTTGCTGACATGAATCCAGAAGCGAGAAATTGCATGATCTTTTATATTGGTGCATTCTTTTTTTATTTCCGAATAGTCCACTGAGATGCTAGAATAGAACGCTTCTTAAATGGACTCGCCTTTCTTTGTCAACATTAGCAATATATTACAGTGTACATGTGCATTTCTGCATGAGTACCACTGACTGTAAAGCCCACATTCCATCAATCAGGGTGTATGTATCCTGTATTGATTATACGTTATTACCACAGTGGTATATCCACATTGTCGTACTGTAAGCACACGCGCACAATTTCTCTAGGTCATATTTTGTCCATACTAAGTCTTTTATGATATGGTTAAACAGAATTATGCCTACAATGTTTTAGTTTCCTGTTAGGACGTGCTTATAATGTTGCGCTTACAATTGTTTCATTTCTGGCTACGCCCCTGACTAGCCAACAACGCTGGCAAGTGGTGATTTATCACACGAGGCGGTGGCTCGCAGAGTGAGAAGTGGCGCCCCTCACCCAGCGGGAGTGGGCATAACTAGACAAGGCGCTGGATCTGGATAGCGGTAACTAGTGGAACCAACCTGGCCAGCATGCTTCCATCTTTAGAATGTAGGTATATTGGAATATATCGTCATGATACATGATATGCACAACACAAATAACAAGGGGGTCGGCCATGAGAGCCCATTCCGTTAGTCCGAAATCCTCACTGTGTGCCACGTGCGTGAAGTAAAATTCGTTATATCTCTCGGGGTTCAAAGCAAGTAGGTACAGTTTGCTTTGTATTACAGACATCTGCATTCAATATTGCATACCATTACCACCGAACCTGATAATCATACATTAGACACATTCATCACCTATAATACATCCCGTATGGCTCTCAGTGGTGTCTAGAGAATGGCATCCTTAAGAACATAACATGGATGATTTTTAATTTTTTTTTTTTTATTGAGGCTGTATTTATACTGTCCATAGCATATACACCTGGGTGTTCAGGCTTGTTTTCAATGCAGGCCAGCTGTAGTGTTGGTGTTATCTTATCACACAGTATCTGCTGATAAGGTATTTGATTGCATTTCAGTAGCAGATAGATAGTTGGTTGGTATGGTTATTAGTCTATGTTATTCTTTTTTGATTTTCTTGGCATATATGTGTTTTATTTTTTCTACTCTTACTACTAGACTAGCCTACTCCTATTTACATGTCATAGGCTTGTACGTAGCTGTGTGGTGTGCTATCTGACTACTTTTGGCATGGTTACCTTCCATTGGGCATCCCGCTGGTGGGCCGTGAAATATCACATGCCCCTTTGCAGTGCAGCTTAGTGGGGGTTTCCTAGCCTTATTTTGCACAGATATTTTTTGTAAGTTTTTAGGTCAGGAATGTGTCGTTCCTTTACTGTTTGGGCATTCCACACCTTGGCAGCCATTTCCAGCATGCTTCTCTCGTGAGCTTTTATTTGGCTTCTGGTCTGCTTTAGTAGTGGCGCATTATTTGCTCTAGGAGCCCTTTGTGGTTTTGTTAGGAGTTTATTGTCTTGACTATAGATGTATGCTAATGTTTTCAGATGAATTATTCTCCTATTTTCTAGCAATTTTACTTTGGTTCTTTTGTGTATGTCATAAGTGGGGTGTAACTTGTCTACTCTGAGGCAGATTTTCAGGGCTCTGTTCTGTAGTGTTTGCAGTTTTTTTAGATGTTCTTTTTTTGCACCCATGTAGTTTACATCTCCATAGTCAAAATAGGGGAGCACCATGCCCTTGTGTCATGTAGTCTCTTAGCTTTGCAAATAGCCACAGTTTGTGGTTTACCTTTTGGACAATTTTGTTTATACATAGGTTGTAGTTTAGTTGGCTGTCCAACTCAAGGCCCAGGTATTTGTAATGGTCTACATTTTCTAGTGTTTGGTTTCCTAGCTTACAGTGTAGTTTTCTTTCTGGCATTTGTTTATGCGAGAAGACAACTGTTTTTGACTTGCTTGTGTTGATGGTTATTTTGTTGGACTCACACCACTCGTCCAGTTTTAGTAGGAGTTTATTTAGTTTAGTTATTACCTCCTCTTCTGTGGTGTCATTTGCATATATGATTGTGTCATCTGCATATAGTTGGAGGCATTCGCTTTGCAACCATTTTTCAGGATCATTTATGTAGATTATAAAGAGCAGTGGCCCTAACACTGACCCTTGGGGTACACCACATCTGACAGGTTGGTTGTCTAATAGTGTATTGTTTATTTTTGTTTTCTGTTGCCTGTTGTTCAGGTAGCGTTTTATCCAGTCCATAGTGTTGGATTTTATGCCCATGGATTCTAGTTTTTCCAGTAGTATGTTATGGTCTACTGTATCGAATGCTTTGCTGAAGTCAATGAAGGCTGCTCCAACTAATTGTTTTTGGTTCATTGACGCCAGTATGTCATTTGTTAGGTTAGCTATTGTTTTAGATGTGGAGTGCAGTCTTTAGTATATAGTTTTTTTCCAGGTGTTCATTTATGTGTCTATCTAACACTTTTTCAATGAGCTTGCCTGGGGTTTGAAGAATCGATATTGGCCTGTAGTTTCCCATGTTTTGTTTGTCTCCACTTTTGTGAATAGGGGTAATGGTTGCCATTTTCCAGGCTGAGATAAAACGCCCCTTTTCAAATTACATGTTGAATAGGTCTACTATAGTGGCCGGGATGGCTTGGAGTGCCTCTTTCAGTATTTTGGTTGGTATTTCATCTATTCTACTTGGTTTATTTGTGTCTATGTCATTTATTAATTTTGTTACTTCTATTATATCTGTTTTGCAGGTGGGGATTTCATCCTCCACCGTTCCTGATAAATTTTCCCACCTTTTTTTGAATTTTTCGGACAGCTTTTGTCCTATTGTGGCAAAGTGCATGTTCAGTTTGTTTGCTGCATCTTTGTCTGTGAGCATTGTCCCTTCGTTATCTTGGAAGTTTGTGTGCTCTTCTTTGTTATTTTGGGGGAATAATAGGTTTACATTTTTCCAGAATCTCTTTGTATTGCTTCCCCAGTGTTTGTCTTGCTTTATTATGTATTCCTTTTTTGCTGTTCTCACAGCTTTGAGAGAGTTGTTTCTGGCGATATGGTAGGCCAGTTTGTCTTCTATAGTTTCTATGAGCTTTGCTTTATTACCCAGTTTACTTATGGCTATGATGAGCGTTAGTAGGTCATTGTCTACCCAGGGGTCCTCTTTCTTTTAAATTTATATTTTCTTAATGGGACCCAGCTCATCAGCTGATTTTCTTATTTCTGTGATGATGTTGCCCCAATAGATATTAACATCATCTCTGTTTTGTGTGATGTTGTTTATGTTTTGGTGCAGATGATTTTTTAATGCATCTTCTGAGTAGCTTTTTAGGGACCTGGCCATCTTATATTCATAGTGCTTTGTGCTTTTTAGTTTTTTCCTTGTTACATATATTAGCTCATGATCACCTATACCCCAGCTCCTGGTGCCCCATTTAGTGGCATGGTTTGAGTCGGTTGGTATTAGGTCAATTGTTGTGCTATTTTTACTTAGCCTTGCTATTGCAGACATTGGGCATTCAAAAGGAAGAACTCATTCGAAGCCTAGTTGGTCATTTGTAGACTATCTTAGGACTTAAAACAACAACAAACAAACAAATAGTAAATCGCTATGAGCGCAGTTCGACCAGTGAACCGGACACGAGCAGCTCACACAAACTCACCGACGTGCACTGAGTCCTGCCGGTCCACCCATACCACCACTCTCCAAGCACTGTCCGCACAACAGGGTATGGAACGCCGAATGCACCCCGCTGGCTAAGACTCAGCTTGCAGAGCTTGGTTAGTTCAGCCGTGACAAAGTAGAGTGTGAGTACGCTGCCCAATCCCTCCCAGTCCACCTCCTCCGACTCAGTCAGGCCAAAGTGGCCACTGCATATTTGTCCATTTGATGTCGTCATTTTCTGCCTCACTCGTCGTCTGAATGGCACCGGAATTATGTTAACTGGGTGGATGGTGGAGGATGGAGGGTGGAGGGTGGTGAGTGGAGGGTAGAGGGTGCTGGATGGTCGATGGAGGGTGGTAGGTGGTAGGTGGAGGGTGGAGGGTGGACGGTGGAGGGTAAATTGTAGGGATGTAGAAGTCCTATGAGAAGTTTGATGGTGAATGACAAATGACTCAGTGCAACGCAATAACAAAAGACCCAGGGAAACAAACACATACAAAACACTACAAATAATCTACATTTAATCTTACTAGAGTACACCACACTGGTGAGAGTCATACTATCACATTATACTATAACATAACAGAATTCCATATTTAGAACCTTTTTTTTGTTTTTGATGGGGTGTTTATACTGTCCATAACATGTAAGCCCGGACGATCGGGCTTGTTTTCAATGCTGGGCAGTTTTCAGCTTTTTTTCTTTTTCTTATAGTTGGTGTTTATGGTTAGTAAATCTATGTTAGTTTTTTTGGTTTTTCTTGAGAATTGTTTTCCTTCTACTCTTATCCCTAGACTAGCCTACTCTATTTACATATTATAGGCTTGTATGCAATAGATGGTTGGTATGTGTTTGGTGTGTGGTTTTGTTGGTATCTCCTTAGTTTTTTGCCCTGGGCTCCTCCCAAGAGCTGTCCAGCTGGCAGGCCATGACATATCAAATGCCCCACTTGGTCACAGTTCAGGAGTGGTTTCCTGGTTTTACCTTGCACAGATCATTTTTGTATGTTTTTAGGTCAAGAATTTGTCTTTCCTTTACCATTTGGGCATTCCAGACTTTGGCAGCCATTTCTAGTGTATCTCTTTCATGTGCTTTGATGTGGCTTCTGGTTTGCATTAGTATTGGTGCATTGTTTGCTCGGGTGTTCCTTTATGGCTGGGTTAGGTACCTTTTTTCTTGACTATACCCAAATGCCAGTGTTTTTAGGTGCATTACTCTTTTGTTCTCTAATAATTTAACTTAGTTTGTTTGTGGATGTTGTAGGTTGGGTGTAGTTTGTCCACCTTAAGGCATGTCTTTAGGGCTCTGTTTTGCAGTATTTGCAGTTTTTTTTAGCAGTTCCTGTTTGGCACCCATGTACATGACATCCCCGTAGTCGAAGTAGGGGAGCACCATTCCCTTGAAGACTTTTTTTTACATTTCTTGGGTCATGCAGTTTGTTAGCTTTGCAACTAACCATAGTTTGTGGTTTATTTTTTGGATGATTTTTGTTATACATAGGTGGTAGTTTAGCTGGCTGTCCAGCTCTAGGCCTAGGTATTTATAGTTGCTTACTTTTTCTAGTGTTTGGTTCCCGAGCTTGCAGTGCAGGTTGCTTTCTGGTATTATTCTATGCGAGAAGAGTTCTGTCTTGGATTTTCTTGCATTTATGGTGATTTTATTAGAATCACACCAGTCATCTAGTTTAAGTAGGAGCTTGTTTAGTTTTGTTATTACTTCTTCTGTTCTTCCTTCTGCATATATGACGGTGTCATCTGCATACAGCTAGAGGTGCTCTGTATCAAGCCACGTTTCTAGGTCATTTATGTAGATTAAAACCTGATTAAAGAAGTTGAAAAATACAACCATTCCCTTTAGCAGCAAAGATAACATTAAACCGATGAGTTGCATAGACATAGTAAACACTTTTAAAGAGACAATGATTTGTCATAGCTACTCTGGCAACCTATTCCGTAAAGTGGGAACACCCACACAGAAGGCACATCAAACCTACGATTTGATGCAAGACACAGGGCATGTAAAAAAAAGTATTTGAGGGGGAGATCTGAGAGTTTAGGATGACTGTCTGAAGGAAATCATATCATAAATATTCTTGGGCCTTATATCATGGTCACGGGGCTTTCGCTTGCCGTTCCGAAAGTCTCCAGTCGATGTGCAGTCTCCCTCCCCACATGTGGGTAATATTATACATGCCCACTGATGAATACATT
The DNA here is from genome assembly GCA_030323885.1 of Branchipolynoe longqiensis. Taxonomy (NCBI): domain Eukaryota; kingdom Metazoa; phylum Annelida; class Polychaeta; order Phyllodocida; family Polynoidae; genus Branchipolynoe; species Branchipolynoe longqiensis. Next base: position 9,325,677 of record CM059195.1, on the reverse strand, counting down.
TATAGCTTTTGATTATATAATCAAATTGTTGTAGACGAGGTAATATATATCTGTGATGCATATTGGAAGATCGTTTCATTTCGATAATGGTCGCCTATTCTGCTTAAACTGAGGCAGTGGCATTGCTCGCCATTCACGAATTGTTAGTGCTACCTCACTTCGGCACCCTTCCACGAGCATCATGTACCAATATGTTATTGGAATGTCGGATACCAATAGCTACAAAAGTGGCATGTTCTGTTAAATTGAGATTCTATACTTTCTATGCATCAATAAATGTTGACTGATCTTAGGTGCATAGGTAGGAGCTAATTTAGGTAGGTTTTTGGATAGGGACATTTTAGGGTTTCATCGCATCAAGTAGCTTGGCAAAGTTGGTGAAAAAAGCCGAGAAAGGAGACTGTTTCAGTGAAGATAGTTGACACTTCCAGTCCCGCCTGCGCTAAGACCTAAGGTGCTATTAAATATGTTAGTAGACAGTGGCGGAGGGGCAGCGTGCCTACAGGTCTCAGGCCTAGCTAGCGCTCTCCATGCATGGGCGTGCGTGTTGACAAATCGACATCCTGCCTCTGCCTTCAACGACCCGACTGACTGGTAACAGATCACTGCGACACACACAACGCAACCTGCAGGAAGTGCATCCCGGCCACTGAATCAACGGCTGGACGGTAGATGGTGGAGTGTGGAGGGAGGAGGGTGGAGGGTGGTGTAGGGAGGATGGTGGAGGGTGGAGGGTGGAGGGTGGAGGGTGGCGGTGTAGGGTGGTGGGTGGAGGGTGGGCGGGTGGCGAGTGGAGGGTGGAGGGTGGAGGGTGGAGGGTGGAGGGGGTGGATGGAGGGTGGAGGGTGAAGGGTGGAGGTGGAAGGTGGAGGGTGGAGGGTGGAGGGTGAGGGTGGAGGGTGACGGTGGAGGGTGGAAGGTGAGGTGGAGGGTGGAGGGTGGAGGTGAAGGGTGGTGGCGGGAGGATGGAGGGTGGAGGGTGGAGGTGGAGGGTGGAGAGGGTGGAAGGTGGAGAGCGGAAGATTTCGGTTTGTGAGTGAGGGTGGAAGGTCGAGAGTGGAGATTGGATGGTGGAGGTGGAGGGTGGAGGTGGAGGGTAGAAGTGAGGTGGAGGGTGGAGGGTGGAGGTGAGGGTGGAGGGTGGGAGTGGAGAGTGGAAGATTTTCGGTTTGTGAGTGAAGGGTGGAAGGTCGAGAGTGGAGATTGGATGGTGGAGATTGGATGGTGGAGGATGGAGGGTGGAGGGTGGAGGATGGAAGGTGGAGGGTGGAGGGTGGAGGGTGGAGGGTGGAGGGTGGAGGGTGGAGGGTGGAGGGTGGAAGATTTCGGTTTGTGGGTGGAGGGTGGAAGGTCGAGAGTGGGGATTGGATGGTGGAGGATGGAGGATGGAGGATGGAGGATGGAGGATGGAGGGTGGAGGATGGAGGGTGGAGGGCTTAGGTTGGTGAGTGCAGGGTAGAGAGTGATGGGTAGTGGGTGGTGGGGGGGTGACTGGTGCGTTGAGGGTCAATGGAAGGAGAGGGTGGAGGGTGTTGGGTTAATTCTAGGGATGTAGAATTCATATGAGCAAAATTACTGTTTGCCATCTGTTATTTATTATAATGCGAGCCCTTTTTAAAGTGTAGATAAATATGGCCAGTGCTTCTTCAGAGGACTAAATATATTTACTTTTAAAAGGAAGAAGCAATAACATCAACCCGAAATGCGGGTATTGAGTTTGAGAAGTGCTGGTCGGGCCATGTGTCTGCAACAACCAGTCAGAGAGTGCAGGAGCCACGGTGGTGTAGTCCCGAGTAGCGGGATCTATGCCCAGCATTGTGCTGAAGGCTGAGCATCTCAATTCAGCCAAGGGAAGATGCGAGACGAGCGGACTGGGGGGGGGGGGGCGCGGGGGGCTGGGATTAGGCCAGCTTTGACAAGGGCCTGATCCATTGAGCATTCCCTGAGCCTTGGAGCAAAACCTAGCAGGAGCTAGAGCCCAAGTGAACATAAACACAGCGGCCAATATGACGGTTAAAGTGACTGAGATTAAGCAATATTGAGCCTCATCAGGGTTTTAATGAATGTCCAGCTGGGAATGCATCAAGGGCTCAGAGAACATGATACATGATTACAGCCAATGAAGTCAGGAGTCTATAAGCAATATACATCCTCATTTTAGCAGTGGATAAGTAATATACATTCTGATATCAGGGGTGGATAAGCAACATACATCCCGATATTAGGGGTGGATACATAGTATACATGCCGAGACAGGCTTTTCGCCTGACAAATCAGTATTGGATAAGTAATATACATCCTAACACGAGGTTATAGGCCACCAAATCAGTAATTGATGCGTAACAGACATCGTAAGATTCTACTAAATAAGTAGTACATAAATGCTAGATTTCCTAATTCCCGCTTATAACTTACAAATGTCAGCCATGGACAATTAATGGACATGCTGATACAGGCTTATAGTCTACCAAATAAGTAGTAGCTATATGCTAGATGTCAGAAGTGGATAACATGGATGCTACAAGTCAGAGATGGATGTAATACGGCTTACATCCTACCTATTCAGTACTGAATAAATAATAGACATCCGGAGACCAGCTTATAACCGACAAAATCAGCAGTTGATAAGTACGAGGCATCCTATTATAGGCTTATAGCATACGAAATCAGCAGTGGACAAGTAATAGACATCACAATGCAGGCTGTCAATTCAATAGTCATTAAAACAACAAAATAAGTCCAAGCACCAAACCAGTTCACACTAACCAATATAATCCATAATGAGTATGACACGCCTTTAATTTCTCACTATCCCATATCACTACTGTATATAACTGAGGATGGCTTTGTTGTTCAATTTCTCTTTGGTGCTGTGATTTGTTCGTAAGACTAGAGTTGTTGGTAGGTGTGGGTTGGGTGCAGAGTGTGGTGGATATAAGTACTGGGAGGCGGATGTCCTCACCTCCCGTGCGTCTGTGTGAATGAGGAGTAGCCTTATATTTGGGCGGCATAATCGAGCCTCCCCTCCTGGCGTGGGGTGCTTGCGAATGGACTGGCTTAGGGATTTGGCGAAGAAGGCCAGGCGAGGGTGACTGGGGTGGTACATCCACCTTTTGTGTATGGTAGATTTATGTGTTCACACTGTTTAGAGACCATATCAAACCAGTTGAACGCTAATGTAAAGCCTGCCACACATCAGACGGCATTCACGATTGCGGTGATATGTCAGTGCTTATTACCCAGGCATTGATTTGACATGGAGTGCTTCAGGCTCAGCCCGAATGGCACTAGTGCCGTATGAAGTTACTAGGATGTAGTTTAATACTGAACAGTAACATCACTTTGTAAATGTGGAATGCTAATTGAATTGTTGGCCAGGAAGCGGATGCGGTTGCTATGATTAATGGTTATTGCGTAGGGGTTGCTTTGAAATAGGAGTGCCTTCTATGTGGTCTGAATGTCACCAGTCACAGACCACCTCACTAGGACATAGGAAATTAGGAAATACTAAAATTACATTGTATATACCATTTGAAAAGCTAGATGCTATCCCCACTAAACACCAGACGGTATTCGCGAGTGAGGTGACATACCAGTGACAATTGTTAAAACGTTGACTTGATATCGGAGCTTGTTCATCGTTGTTTTGCCTTGGTTGATCCGGATGGTAATAGTGTCAGATACAGGCCTTACGATATACTTCAATAGTGGAGAGAAAGCTAGCTCTAAAAATGTGCAAATCAAAGTGAAAAATATCATTTCACATAAGAATAGGTCAACGGATGGTCCTAATGCCGATTGAGTCAACTCAATGACTTACACTTAACACATGTCAGTACTGTCCCTGGTGTTCAGTAGAAATAGGGCAAGGACTCATTTCTTCCGTATCAGGGTAATGTGACTGAGCGGGATATCGAGTCAAATATGTCAGCTGTCGGGTAACATTATAGAGTCGCCATGACGTCACGCTGTAAATAGTGGGAACCATTCATCGTATTATCCTAGGTGTTCCTAGGGCATAAAACCCAACATACCAACATATCTGTAGGTATCAGAATAACTACCATGGGTCGAGAGATGATTACAAATGAACAGTTCAGGCGCAAACAAACGACACATTCATTTGAGTGGTTTTCTGCAAAATGGAATTTGTTGTTATTCTTTCCAGTTAAGGTCTATCAATTGCATAGTGGGTAGTGTGTTATGTAGGGGATGTGACAGTGTCTATGCAAAAACAGATTTGATTATAGGAAAGTGGCACCTTCAGCTCAAGCCCGGCAGTCATGCTTTTATTTTGGCTCAAATGACATTTGCCCGTTTTTGCGCCTGACATCTTCAAATGGATCTCAGCCTTTGGCTTCGGGCCATGTACAATCACCCCGCCTGTCTACTTGAACACATGGCTCGGCATCTTGTGCCTTTTGATTTTAGTTCACATGCAATATTTGGTGAACCTCGGCGATGTACTGAGCAAGGCGTGGACTAACACATGTGGGTATTAATCCGATTACTCTCTTCCCAACAGCCAATGTCAGATTAGCAAGATTGCCGGTTAAGCAAGTTCATGGGGAGTAACGAAATACTAGAAGACGGAAAGAGATTAAGTATAGGTGCATATATATAAATATGTGGCTATTTCTATATATATATATATATGTATATATGTATACATATATAGATATACATCCACAAATCGACGACACCCAGCAACCCAGCCACATACACACGCCAAACCCACCACACTCACTACACCCACCACACCCACCATACCCACCCCACCCATCATCCCTACCACACTTACCACAACCATCACACCCCACATCAATCACACCCACCACCCCACCATCACCACACCCACCACACCACCACACCCACCACACCACCACACGTACATCCACCACACTCACTACTCCCACCACACCCACCACACCACCACACCAACCACACCCACCACACCACCACATTCACGACTCCCACCACACCAACCACACCAACCACACCACCACACCCACCACACCACCACACCCACCACACCACCACACTTACATCCACCACACTCACTACTCCCACCACACCCACCACACCACCACACTTACATCCACCACACTCACTACTCCCACCACACCCACCACACCACCACACTTTAAAAAAAAAAAAAAAATTTGTATTGAGGCTGTATTTATACTGTCCATATCATGTAAGCCCGGGTACCCAGGCTTGTTTTCAATGCTGGTCAGCTGTAGTGTTGGTGTTGTCTTACCAAGCAGTAGCTGCTGATAAGTTATTTGATTGTCTGCATTTCAGTAGCAGATAGATAGTCTGTTGGTACGTTTAGTAGCCTATGTTAGTTTTTTTGGGCCCTCTTGGCATTGTATTTTTGTTCTATTCTTATTACTATGTTAGTTGTTTTCTTAAGGTTCTATGTTAGTGTTTTGGGGTTCTCTTGGGAAGAGTTTTCCACTTTTTTCTACTTAATTCTATACTAGCCTATTTTATATACATGTCCATAGGCCTGTACATAATAGGTGGTTGAGTTATGTTTGTTTGAATTTGATTTGATTTACATTGTTGTTGGATATGTTATCTGGGTTTTATATTTCCGGTTATCCCGCCCTGGGCTGTCCAGTTGGTGGGCCGTGACATATCACCTGCCCCCTTGTGGTGCAGTTCAGTTGCTGGTTTCCAGTTTTTATATTGCACAGATATTTTTTTGTACGTTTTTAGGTCAGGGATTTGTCTTTCTTTCACCGTTTGCGCATTCCATGCATTGGGGGCCATTTCCAGTGTGCTCCTTTCATGGGCTTTGATCTGGCTTCTGGTCTGCCTTAGTAGTGGTGGCTTGCTTGCTTTAGTGTCCCTTAGTGGTTGGGTTAGACGCTTAATGTCTTGGCTATATCCATATGCTAATGTTTTTAGGTGGATTATCCTTCTGTTTTCTAGTAGCTTTACTTTAGTTCTTTTGTGTAGGTCATACGTGGGGTGTAGTTTGTCTACTTTCAGGCAGATTTTCAGTGCCCTATTTTGTAGTATGTGCAATTTTTAAGTAGCTCTTTGTTAGCACCCATGTAAATTACATCCCCATAGTCAAAATAGTGGACTACCATGCTTTTGAAGATTTTTATTGACATATCTTGTGTCATATAGTTTCTTAGTTTAGCAAATAGCCATAGTTTGTGATTTACTTTTTGTATGATTTTTGTTACACAGAGATTGTAGTTTAGCTGGCTATCTAGTTCTAGGCCTAGGTATTTGTAGTGATTTACACTTTCCAGTGTTTGGTTTCCTAGTGTACATTGTAGGTTTCTTCCTGTGATTGCTGTATGTGAGAAGAGTACTGTTTTAGATTTATTTGCATTGATGGTTATTTTATTGGATTCACACCAGCCGTCCAGTTTGGTTGCTACCTCCTCTACTGTGCTTCCTTCTGCATATACGACAGTGTCATCCACATATAGCTGGAGATATTTTGTCTCCAGCCATTTTTCTAGTTTGTCTATGTATAGTATAAATAGTAGTGGTCCCAGGACTGATCCTTGGGGCACACCACAGGTGACAGTTTGTTGGTCTGAGAGTGTACCATTTACTTTAGTTTGTTGCTGCCTGTTGTTTAGGTAGCATTTTATCCAGTTTATTGATTTGGATTTAATGCCCATGTTGTTTAATTTTCTTATTAATATGCTGTGGTCTACAGTGTCAAAGGCTTTGCTGAAGTCGATGAAGGCTGCTCCAACTAATTTCTTTTGGTTCAATGATGCCAGCACATCACTTGTTAGGTTTGCTATTGTTTTTGATGTGGAGTGGAGTTTTCTGAAACCTCCTTGCCTCTTGTTTAGTATATTGTTTTTTTCCAGGTGCTCATTTATGTGCCTGTGGAATATTTTTTCAATTAGCTTGCCTGGTGTTTGCAAGATTGATATTGGTCTGTAGTTCCCCATATTTTGTTTGTCACCACTTTTGTAGATTGGGGTGATGGTTGCCATCTTCCATGCTGTGATGAAGTGTCCCTGCTCAAATGATATGTTGAACAGGTCGACCACGGTATCTGGGATGGCTTGTAGTGCCTCTTTTAGTATTTTTGTGGGGATTCCATCTATTACACTTGTTTTTTTTCATCTATGTCATTTATTAGTTGTGTTAGTTCTTTTAGATCAGTTTTGCAGGTGGGGATTTCATTCTGGATATTTTCTGACTTGTTTTCCCAGATTCTTGTGAATTTCTTTGATAACCTTTGTCCTACCGTGGCAAAGTGGGTATTTAGTTTGTTTGTTGCATCACTATCTGTGTGCGTATTTCCATCCTTATCCTGGAAGCTTATGCGTTCTTCTATCTTATTTTTGGGGAATAGTAAGCTTACATTTTTCCAGAACTTATTTGCATTGCTTCCCCAGTCCTTGTCTTGTTTTATTATATATTTCTTTTTTCTTACTGCTTTGAGGGAGTTGTTTCTGGCAGTATTATGGGCCCTTTTATCCTCTGGGTCTTTAGTACGTTTCACTTTGTCACCTAGCTTTCGTTTTGTTGCGATATGCATTAACAGTTCCCTGTCTACCCACGGGTCTTGGTTTCTCTGTATTTTTAGTTTATTTATGGGACACATCTCATCTAATTATTGTTTTATTTCTGTGACAATGTTATTCCAGTAGATATCAGTGTCATCTCTGTCTGTTGTGAGGTTGTCTATATTTTCATATAGGTGTTTTTTTAGTGTTTCTTTTGAGTAGTTTTTTAGGGATCTGCCCATCTTATATTTATATTGGCTTGTGTTTTTGAGTATTTTCCTCATTACATATATTAGCTCATGGTCACTTATACCCCAGCTTCTAGTGCCCCATTTTGTGGCATGGTTTGTGTTGGTTAGTATTAGGTCAATTGTGGAGCTATTGTTTCCTAGTCTTGTGCTGTCTGTAATAAGTTGCTGTAGCCCTAGGTTTTTGATAGTGGTTTGTAGCATTAGTTTATTTTTGTCATTGCTACTGTAGTTTATGTTGAAGTCCCCTAGCATAAAGATTTCTGCATTTGGTAGTTTTCTCACTGTATTTATGCTTTTGTCTAGAGTTTCAAGAATGTTTCAATATCCCTGGATGGTGGTCTGAGGAGGCTTGCTATGGCTATGTTAGCCTGCTTCTCGTTTTTTATTAGGCACCATAGTAGCTCCAGGTGTTCATTTGAGTTGTTTGCTATTTTTAGGGCCTCAGTGTCTAGATTTGTTTAGGTTTTGCAGTAGATTGCAACACCTCCACCTTTTTTTGTTTGGTTTGCTATGTTAATTTGCTGTCTGTCATTACATACAATTCTATATCCTTCTATGTTGAGGGTGTTGTCTTGATGTCTGTCAGTGAACCATGTTTCTGATAGTGTTAAAACATCAAGATTTTCATTTTTTAGGTGCATTTTTATTGTGTCTATTTTATTGGATGCACTCTGGCAGTTTAGGTGGGCAAAGTGCGTGCCCCTTCCCAGCATGCATTCAATTTCATCTACCATCTTTCTTTACCTTTAGGTTTGGCGTTTGTTAGATTTCGCGAGTTTTTAACTTTGTTTAAATTGTTTTATGGGCGTATGGGCTGGTGCATATAGTACATATAAAAAACTTGTCACAAAAAAAAAAACAAAAAAACACACGAGACTACGCAGGTCATTGATATTTAAAACTTTGCTACATATTGTAGCTCTCCTTAAATGTCCCCGGCACATTTTTGTAAAAGGTTGGCCCAAGAAAGATCAGGTAAAGACTCCTGAGTGCGGGACCAGACCAATCTAGTACCACAGCTGTCCAGCGTTGAAAACAAGCACCCTCACGGGAGCTTATACGTTATGGGCAGAAAAAGAAACTTGTCACAAAAAAACCCCCAAAAACCAACATATGCCCTGTTTTGTTATATAGTTTCATACATTACCGTAGACTGCACCTGTGCAAGTGGAGGGCAGGTAATTACCCTGCAATGGGTGTTAGTTATACACAGTATTTCTAGTGCTTTAAATTTTGGTTAGTGGTATTTTATGAAAGGTTTGTGATACTCATGGTTTGCAGCCCTGGTGTTGCTTCTGCCAGTTCTCTGTGATTCTCCTTTACTTTTTGGAGGATGTCTCCCATCTTGATTTTTTGCATCATTTTTTAGGCATTCCTTGATTTTTGGGGGGATTTCTCCCACTTTATTTGTGTATCCTTGTTTGACAATCTCCCCTTCGTTTGCATTGTTTAAGAAAATTCCGGTTCCCCAATACACTCTCTACTCCCACCACACTCACCACACCACCACACTTACTACATCCACCACACTCACTACTCCCACCACACCCACCACACCACCACACTTACATCCACCACACTCACTACTCCCACCACACCCACCACACCACCACACTTACATCCACCACACTCACTACTCCCACCACACCCACCACACCACCACACTTACATCCACCACACTCACTACTCCCACCACACCCACCACACACCACACTTACATCCACCACACTCACTACTCCCACCACACCCACCACACCACCACACTTACATCCACCACACTCACTACTCCCACCACACCCACCACACACACACACATCCACCACACTCACTACTCCCACCACACCCACCACCCCACCACACTTACATCCACCACACTCACTACTCCCACCAACACCCACCACACCACCACATCACACCACCACACTCACTACTCCCACCACAACCCACCACACACCACACTTACATCCACCACACTCACTACTCCCACCACACCCACACACCACCAACTTACATCCACCACACTCACTACTCCCACCACACCCACACACCACCACACCTTACATCCACCACACTCACTACTCCCACCACACCACCACACTACATCCATCCACCACACTCACTACTCCCACCACAACCCCACCACCCCACCACACCACCACACAACCACCACCCACCACCACACCACCACACTTACATCCACCACACCTCACTACTCCCACCACACCACCCCACCACACCCACTACATCCACACACCATTACTCCCACCACACCCACCACACAACTTACATCCACCACACCACACTACTCCAACCACAACCCACCACACCACCACACCCACCACACCACCACACCCACCACACCACCCACACTTACATCCACCACACTCACTACTCCCACCACACCCACCACACCACTACACTTACATCCACCACACTCATTACTCCCACCACACCCACCACACCACCAAACTTACATCCACCACACTCACTACTCCCACCACACTCACCACACCACCACACTTACATCCACCACACTCACTACTCCCACCACACCACCACACTTACATCCACCACACTCACTACTCCCACCACACCCACCACACCACCACACTTACATCCACCACACTCATTACTCCCACCACACCTACCACACCACAACACTTACATCCACCACACTCACTACTCCAACCACACCCACCACACCACCACACCCACCACACCACCACACCCACCACACCACCACACTTACATCCACCACACTCACTACTCCCACCACACCCACCACACCACCACACTTACATCCACCACACTCATTACTCCCACCACACCTACCACACCACAACACTTACATCCACCACACTCACTACTCCAACCACACCCACACACCACCACACCCACCACACCACCACACCCACCACCCACCACACTTACACCACCACACCACTACTACCCCACCACACCGACCACACCAACCACACCGACCATACCACCCACACCACCCACACCCACCACACCTACCACACCGACTACGCAACCACACCGACCATACCACCCACACCCCCCACACCCACCACATCCACCACACCAACCACACCCACCACACCCACCACACCCACCACACCCACTACTCCCACCACACCCACCACACCACACACTTACATCCACCACACCCATTACTCCCACCATACCTACCACACCACAACACTTACATCCACCACACTCACTACTCCAACCACACCCACCACACCCACCACACCACCACACCCACCACACCACCACACTTACATCCACCACACTCACTACTCCCACCACACCCACCACACCACCAAACTTACATCCACCACACTCATTACTCCCACCACACCTACCACACCACAACACTTACATCCACCACACTCACTACTCCCACCACGCCCACCACACCACCACACTTACATCCACCACACTCACTACTCCCACCACGCCCACCATACCACCACAGTCACTACTCCCACCACACCTACCACACCACCACACTTACTACATGCACCACACTCACTACTCCCACCACGCCCACCACACCACAACACTTACATCCACCACACTCACTACTCCCACCACGCCCACCATACCACCACAGTCACTACTCCCACCACACCTACCACACCACCACACTTACTACATGCACCACACTCACTACTCCCACCACACCCACCATACCATCACACCCACCACACCCACCACACCCACCACACCCACCACACCCACCACACCCACCGACCCTCCGACTTGTATTGCCTGAATTCCCTTGCTGACGTCCTGCTGGTGAGCCATCCTCCCTCCCCCCTTTCCCCACCCCGTGTCTGTCTGACTCGGGGTTTGTCTGACATGTTCCCCTTCAGGGTGTAACTACTGAGGCGGCTCGGTGAGGCGGCCACCTTGTTAATTAGACCACGTGGATCGGCAACACACTATAACGCCAGCCTCCACCAACCAGGTGATACACTACACGTGTTGTCGACTCTCTGCCAACACCCCTTCAATATTTAGAAGCCCGAGAGCTTCTCTCAATTAAGTATTCCTCTCCCGTCTGATCGGTGGCCGTACAGGCATATTTGCCCTCGTGCACTCTCCATTGGCGCCGTCAATTTGGCACATTCCAATTTGGTGCTGGTTATCTGGAGCCCGATCAGCAACTCTCCAATAGACGCGTTGACCAGTGTCGTCACTATCACGTGACTGGCGCCCAGAATGGCCCCAGTGGGAAAACAAAGCAGATGGGTGCGATTTGGCATATAAACCAATAGAGCAATATTTCCATTGAGTTGATTATTGTTTTGTGCGAAATCTGGGAAAAAGTGTCAAATGCAGTGAATTTCAGCTCATTATGCCGTGTCACTGCAATCACTGATATCATCACACTTATCTCTGCTCACCTACTTCCTGCTTTCAGTTGTCTATTTATATGTTTAGTGAATAATAATTAAGCGTGAATAACATAAACCTCCATAATTCGATGGAAACTTCCAATTTTAGAAACCAAAACACTTACATAGATTAGATTATTCATATCCAACTTAGATACTGGGGCACATATTACGTATTTATTACAGTTTGGTGTTTCTGTGCTATGATACTATGATACTATGATACTATGTGAACACTAGAATGAATCGTGCATGTTTTCAATTCGAGCATCTCCAAACCGACCCCTTTGAAAAAAACCACATTTAGTACTAACTTAATATGGATTATAACAACCACTCTAACATACTTTATATAAACAAATATGAAGGAACGCAAAACCATAGGATTAACCAAAAGTGAAGTCCAGAGCTAAAATCAACAATTTCATCTACAAGCTAGGAACGTGATTTCCCTCCCAACGAAGGACATCATTCAAGTAAACGTACCTCTATCGACGACAATTTGAACAGTGCGTCATTGACCATTTTAATTAGGATAAACTGTTGGATGCTTCTCACAAAGCTAGCATTCTATTCTTCACAAGTGCTCAGTAAGTAGGGCATTCAATCCCCATGCGAGAGGTGGTGGGTTACATCCCTAATTGTCTCAAACTAAGGACTTCTAGAAGTGATACTTGTCGCTACCATACCTGCGTTCGGCATTACTCAGATAGTGCAAGGACACGTTGGCTTAGAATCAGGATACTGTGACTGAATCGGATATCTGGTTATACTGCCGAATGCGTGGTATGCTAGTAGTACATTACTGTACATTCGTCATCAGTGCGCAATGCTGCAGGTCGGCATCCTTCCAGACGTGACCTTCGATGTGGTTAAAATGTAAGACCACAATCACTCGATTCAAATAGGGCTAATTCTGTGTGAATGCGGTTGAAAATTGTCTCCTCTTGACGCCCATCTAAGGGCGCTAACAACTACTCTAACTAAGTTACGGTCTGTGGCTTTTGGTTAATTTCAAGGCATTGATTCGCAAATGCACCCCTTGATATCATTTCCTCATAATTTTGATTCACTTTGGTCCACGGTGAACATTCCAAACAATAGCAACTATGAGTCCCTCTGCACTGAAATGCGTAACGAGGTTGTCAGCTTGTTGTTCTGTACCGATAATATCTAAGTGCCACATTACAGTTTCCATATAGACAGTTTACTATCTGTGCAAATCTATGTCAACACAGATAGACATTTGTCAGGATTACACTGACTGACACTGTCGATGAATTTGGGTGATGTAGATTAATATGGTAGCATGACTCTATGATCGCTGGGAGCGAGGAAGCTGGAGGCGGGAAAACAAGACGTATTTAAACCCAGCAGGAGGGTGGCATCAAAACCGTTAGTGTGGTTAGCCGGGTGACCGCTGACAGGCCCAATATATTATATATGTTCAAACACACGTTCTGACAACACACTTTGTACTTGTAGAACAGAGTGAATGTATATGTATAACAAGATACACACACATATGTCCAAACACATGTTCTGTCTACATATGACATGTTGTGTCAATGTGTCCATGTAGAACAGAGTGAATGTATATGCATAACAAGATACACACACATATGTCCAAACACATGTTTTGTCAATGTGTCCATTTAAAACGGAGTGAATGTATATGTATAACAAGATACACACACATATGTCCAAACACATGTTCTGTCTACATATGACATGTTTTGTCAACGTGTCCATGTAGAACAAAGTGAATGTATATGTATAACAAGATACACACACATACGTCCAAACACATGTTTTGTCAACGTGTCTATGTAGAACAGAGTGAATGTATATGCATAACAAGATACACACACATATGTCCAAACACATGTTCTGTCTACATATGACATGTTTTGTCAACGTGTCCATGTAGAACAAAGTGAATGTATATGTATAACAAGATACACACACATACGTCCAAACACATGTTCTGACTACATATGACATGTTTTGTCAACGTGTCCATGTAGAACAAAGTGAATGTATATGTATAACAAGATACACACATATGTCCAAACACATGTTCTGACTACATATGACATGTTTTGTCAACGTGTCCATGTAGAACAAAGTGAATGTATATGAATAACAAGATACACACACATATGTCCAAACACATGTTCTGACTACATATGACATGTTTTGTCAACGTGTCCGTGTAGAACAGAGTGAATGTATATGTATAACAAGATACACACACATATGTCCCCAAACAGATGTTTTGTCAATGTGTCCATGTAAAACAGAGTGAATGTATATTTATAACAAGATACACACACATATGTCCAAACACCTGTTTTGTCAATGTGTCCATCTAGAACAGAGTGAATGTATATGTATAACAAGATACACACATATGTCCAAACACATGTTTTGTCAATGTGTCCATGTAGAACAGAGTGAATGTATATGTATACCAAGATACACACACATACGTCCAAACACCTGTTTTGTCCATGTGTCCATGTAGAACAGAGTGAATGTATATATGTATAACAAGATAACAATATTAAAAATGTCCAAACACCTGTTCTGACTACATTTTTACATGTTCTGTCAATTTGTACACGTAACCCTAACCCTTACACTCTCGCCAGCGATCACCTCCCTTATGCAACACTATTATCTCTGCAGTAGGGGTGGTCACTTAAGAGGGGAACAACTATAGTACTAAATTAAATAACATTAATAATGTTAGTGGACAATGATTGATCCCCTCAGGTGGAATGAAAACGGCCGGATTCAGCGTCGATGGTGAACAACATCCAAATTTGTAGAGAAAGAAATGAAGCTGATTTTTGTTTATTTGTGTACATTCGAATATATATACCACGACCTTTTCGCCGTGATTATGATAGCCTTTGCTGTCGGAATGTTGCTAAACCATTAGCAATAAATCATCAATCAAGCATTACCTAACATGTTACCACTAGAGTAGTGCCTCTATGAATCCCATTGCAGTCTGCCCAGTATTAATCAGTCTGACAGACCATTTCCCACCTTTACACATTAGGCGAACTTGATTTACCAGCGTTAGGTGTCCGCCGGGGTCCAATCCTATTGAAAGGAACTGCTTCCGGCGCACCGCTGCAGACAGGGGGATTACTTATCAGGCTCTCCCCGACTAACTCTGCTTCTGCGCGGGAACTCTTACCCTCATGGACAACGACAGCGCATGCGTAAACCAGTTTATTTTAACGCAAAGCTGATTTAATTTGAGCTTAGCTTCTGCCCACGTAAGGACTCTGAATCTGTATGAGCCTTCCTGAGCACCACCTCACACCCCTCAGATGCCAATAGACTCCTCCTTCATCCTGACTGCCAAGTCGATATTCATGCCACTCTCATCGTCACTTCTAGCCAGTTCATCCAACCTCTCTCTGACTTCCCGCGCAGGAGGTCCTAGGTTCGAACGTCGCCTCATCCACACCAATGGCTTACACACATTGATATCTGTTCCCACCTAGCCTAGTGATTTGCATTAATAGGATAGGACCCGGTCTAGTTAGTTCAGTATCAGGATAATGTAACTGAATGGGATATCGCTTCACAGTGCTGGTTTCTTGATCTTCCAGTGGGGCAGCACTATACAATCGCTATGAGTGCGGACTATCCCAAGTCAGGACCCATATGCACATGAACTTAGTTGCTACGAGGACATCAAACCCAAACAAACAAACGAACATACATTTGTATGACAGCCGAATAACTCATACTACATGTAGTAGGCTTACCCTTGTTTATATTCCCATAATGGAATATATAGCAGACATATATGCATAATTATATATATGTATATTTAAATAGTTATATGTAGTTCTATCGTTATATATGTGTGTCATGGAGGTGATGGTTCTCCTAGTCCTAGACTAGTTGTGTCCAGCGTTCTATAAATTAGTGACAATTAACAATTTTCTTAGGCGTTGATTTGACTCAGCCGAGGATTAATCCAATGCCTCGCGTCATTGGAAACATATGTCCTACCAACTCGCCAAACCCCGTCTGGTACCTCTCAAAGAGGACGAATACAAATATACAGTCAAACTGTGGCCGCCCTGTCGGTTAATGATACCTAATGTCCTTCTAGCGACATGACATATAAGGCGGACTAGATCTTGAGTATACTTTATGTAGTTAACATCTAAATTATGTTTCAAAAGAAATCGCTGAATCATATATATATATATTTTTATGTATACTCAAAAGAACTATTTTGTGTTCTAATTTAAGATAATCAAGTATAACATGCCATAGTTTGCATAGCTGCGATATCCTATTCCCTAGACATTATCTAGGGTGCAACGATGGTTTCTAGTCAAGCTAAGTTTTCAGTTCTCTGACTACATCGGTACATATGTATCGACTGATGCAGAGAACTCGAACCAGGAACCTACATGCAAACCCTGGTAGCCGTTGCAATTGATAGTTTACAAATAGGAATAATACAGATCTTCACGTGATTTTGTTATCCATATAAACATAAGAGTATATTATGTATAATGTAGTTTTCGGCAAAGTCATATATGCAGATTAGTGAGAGAAACTCCAGGTAGAAGGCAGTAGTGCCGGCTTCACCTGCTGACATTTGTCGTCGCAGGAAGTTGGTGCGACATAATCAACACGTCAGGCAGTAATCTAGTTGATGCCCCACTCATCATAGCCATTAATTAAGACTCGCATAATAACGTACACTGTGCATATATTCGGTGCACTGATCTAGTTGCTGATGAGTTGACCGCTTTGCGACCCTCACACCCTACAGGCCCTTCTAGTCACATGCGCGTCTGGCAGGACCTAGATACGGCGGTGGGAGTCTGCTGGTGCGGACGCCTCTTCCTTGACACGACATATCCCCATCCCACCGACCATCCTAGAGGCCACACCTCTTAGTCACCCCCCTCGCCCCGTCTCTCTCCCACCATACTCCAACTGCTTCGTCCCCCGGTCTACTCTACTCACTCTCCCTCCCTGTCCCATCCATCCTATTCCCATCCACTCCACATATATGCCTCCTTTCCCGCCCTCCTTCCAAGCCCACCATCCATTCTTCCCCACCTCCTCACAACCCCAACCCTTCCTCTGCCTCCTCCACATCCATCCAACCCCTTTCCCTCTCCCTCACCATCTCCCGCTCCCTCACCATCTCCCTCTCCTTCCTCTTTCTCACCATCTCACCTTTCCTCTGTATCTTCCTCTCCCTCTCCTTCTCCATCCCCTTGCATACCTCTTTATTATCTTCCCTTTCTCCTTCCCTCCCCATCCTTCCGTCCCCCGTCCTCCCACCCCTTGCCTTCTCCGTCCTTCCTCCATCTTCTCTTGCATATGTCTCCCTCATCCCTGCGTTCTCTCACCTGCCTTCCTCCCTCCTCTGTCCTCTATCCAACCTGCCTCCCTCCTCCCTCCTCCTTCCTCTCTACCACATGCCTCCCTCCCCCCGTCTCTCTCCTACCAGCCTCACCCCTTGGTTCCTCTCTCCCACCTGCCCCCCTCCTCCCTCCTCTCCCCGCCTGTCTCCCGCATCCCCATCCCTCCTCTCTTCCACTTGCCTCCCCTCTCCCCCACCTGCCTCCCACCTGCCCTCTCTCCCTTCTGCCTCCCTCCTCTCTCCCACATGCCTCCCTCCCCCTCCCCTCTCCCCCACCCCCCCCCCCCCCCCCCCTCCCCTTCTCTCTCCACCTGCCTCCTCCCCTCCTCCCCACCTCCTCTCCCCACCTGCCTCCCCCTCCTCCTCCTGCCCAACCTGCCCCCCTCCTTCCCTCCTCTCCCCACCATCCCCCCCCTCCCCCTTCTTCACCCACCCACCTGCCTCCCTCCTCTCCCACTGTCCCCCTCCCCCTTCTCTCTCCCACCTGCCTCCCTCCTCTCCCCACCTGCCCCTCCTTCCTCCTCCTCTCTCCCACCTCCGCCCCTCCCCCCTCCCACCTCCCCCCCCTCCTCCCTCCTCACCTGCCTCCCCCTCTCCCTCCTCTCCCCACCTGCCTCCCTCCTCCTCCTCCCCCTCACCTCCTCCTCCCTCTCTCCACCACCTGCCTGCCCCCTCCGCTCCCCACCTGCCCATCCCTTCCCTCCCTACTGCCGCCCTCCTCCCTCCTCCCCCCCTGCCTCACTCCTCCCTACTCCCCCACCTGCTGCCTCCCTCCTCCCCCCTCCTCCCAACTCCCCTTCCCTGCTCTCCCCTCCCTCTCTCTCCCCCACCTGCCCCCCTCCTCTCCCCACCTGCCTCCCCCTCCCTTCTCTCTCCCCACCTGCCTCCCTCCCCCCCCTCCTCCCCCTCCATCCCTCATCTCCTCTCCCCCCCGCCTCCACCTGCCTCCCTCCTCCCCACCTGCTCCTCCTCCTCTCCCCCCCCCCCCCCCTCCCCTTCTCTCTTCCACCTGCACCTGTCACCCCCCCTCTCGCTCCACTGCTCCTCCTCTCCCCACCCCCCCTCACCTCCTCTCTCCCACCTGCCTCCCTCCTCCCTCTCTCTCCCCACCTGCGCCCCTCTCCCTCCGCTCCCCACCTCCTCCCTCCCCCCTCTCCCCACCTGCCGCCCCTTCCCCCCCCACCTGGCCCCCCTCCTCTCCCCACCTGCCCCCCTCCTCCCCTCCTCTCCCCACCCGCCCTCCCTCCTCCTCCTCCCTCCTCCCCCACCTGCCCTCCCTCCTCCCTCCTCTCCCGACCTGCCTCCGTCCTCCTCTCTCCGACCTGCCCCCCCTTCCTTCCCTCACTCCTCCCGACCCGGCTGCCCCCCCTCCTCCCTCCATCCCCACACCGCTCCCTCACCTCCCCCCCCCCCCCAGCCCTCCCCGTTCTCTCTCCCACTGCCTCCCTCCTCTCGCCTCTCCCCACCTGCCCCCTCCTTCCTCCTCTCCCCACCTGCCTCCCTCCTTCCTCATCTCCCCACCTGCCCCTATCCCCCCTTCTCTCTCCCACCTGCCTCCTCCTGATATCCGCCGCTCCCCACCTACCCCCCTTCCTTCCTTCCTCCCCCTACTCCCACCTGCCCCCCCCCCTTCTCTCTCCAACCTGCCCCCTCCCCACCTTCCTCCTCTCCCCCCCTCCCCTTCTCTCCCCCACCTGCCCTCCTCCTCTCCCCTCTCCTCTCCTTCCCACATACTTCCTCCTCATCTCCCAACCTGCCCCGACCCCCTCCTTCCTCCTCTTCTCTCCACCTGCCTACCTCCATTCTCTTCTCTTCCACCTGCCTCGCTCACCCTCCTCTCCCCACCTGCCCCCCCCCCCCCCCCCCCTCTCCTCCTCTCCCGCACCCCGCCTCCCTCCTCGCTCCTCTACCCACCTGCGGCCCCTCCCTCCTCTCCCCCACTGCTTCCCTCCTCCCTCTCTCCCCCGCCTGCCCCCCCCTCCTCCCTCCTCTCTCCCACCTGCCTGCCTCGTTTCTCGTCTCTTCCACCTGCCTCGCTCACCCTCCTCTCCCCTGCCCGCCACCCTCCGCCGGCCACAGCCACTCCCGCCCCCAGCCCACCTATCCCCAGTCTCCCGTCTGCCCACATTCCCCCGAGCCGGGCTTAAATGCGCTTTTAATTTCTCTGCATGCCTGCCCTCTGATGAAGAGGTCTCGGGGGGAGGCGCGAGACGGGGCGTGTCTGGGTTTGGGCCGTGCATGCTGGTGTGTGTGTGGAGCGGGGTATGTGGTTGAGGGGAACCACTCAGAACCAAACATAATGTGGACCCGTGTAACTAAACCACCCACCGGCTTCTCTCCAAATACAAATAACCATAACAACTGTCCACTTCAGATACTAAAGGTGGATCTTAGTCGACCCGTCTGGATGGCAGGATGAGTTCACCTCCCACTTTCTACTTGGCAGGGCTCGGGCTTCGAACCCAGCCCGATACGTGACGTCAGTAGGATAGGGCAAGGAGACATGCAATGATGCGGACAACCAGTCTGCAATTGAAATGACCCCTGCTTAATTAATGCATGCAAAACACGAAGAGCAATTGCTATTCTGAGAGGACACTTGCTATGCTGATTAAGACAAGCGACACACGTATTACTATTACACTTTTGTAATGTAGCAAGGTGGAAGAATTTAATGGACACGGCTTAGTTGCACAGATGCACTCTCTATTGTTTTCTCCCCATGCGGCAACTTACTGCCCTGTGACATGAGGATTGTTCATACTATGTTGTGAGTGCTCGGATCTTGTCACGCTGGTTTGGTTCACTCTACTCACCTGCTATTTAGAATACAATTATGATTTATGCATGGTCATCTTACTGAGGTAAGGAACATTTCAAGGGAAAGCTCCCATAGTCTAACTCTGTATTAAAGCCGCATAATCTAATGGTATTGTGCTGGTACCGTAGGTCTTTGTAGATAAATACCTTATATAGATCATTATAACCTGCTTCCCTTTAGCTTCAACTACCTTCAATTTTAAAGAGTTACTTTTGAAATAATTGATATGCGAAATGACAGTATGCTTATTGAAGCCTGCAGGATTGTGTGTCCCTAAGGACAAAGCTCCAAAGCAATGATTACTGTGTGCGCCCTTATCTAGGTAAAATATGCAGATTCAAATCTGGGTAATTATCTCGGCTTTGAAAAGATTGTATTTTCTTAGGGTTAGGCGACTTATTATATTCTGGTACTATCAAACTGTGCTTCAATCTTGAATCTGACTCAAAATTGAACAAACCTTATGAGGATGAAATAACAGAGCTGTGATTCACAGGTTTTTATGCTGCACAACCAGCAATGTCCATAGTCACATTACAAAGTGACCGGTATTTATTTTATTTTGTTAATCACATTTAGAGTGATTTAGGTGTACATTGAAATTGACACAGATATCTGACTTGGTGACGTTTGTTAAAAATACAGCGACAGTAATTTAAGATATCATTCTGAAGTGGTTAAGATTGTGTCGAATTGCAACAGAATATAACGAGTTCACGCGGTCACATGAGGCCGACTGGTGTCGTGGACGTGTGGAATAAACCAGTCTACTACAGCAGACCACTGTGTCGGGCCTTCACAACTGACGTCAGAGGGCACCACCAGCACCACAGGCACCACCAGCACCACCAGCACCACCAGCACCACCATCACTACCAGCACCACTGGTGACGTGGACGTATTGAATAAACCAGGGCCCGTATGCATGACGCGGGGGTAGCGCTCTACCTCTCGGGGTAGTGGGGATTTCCGGGGTAGCAGTGAAAAGTTGCTATGCATGTGTCCGGGGTAAGGCTACCCCGGGGGGGTAAAAGTCGGGTAAGCTACCCCTACCCAGTAGCAGGTATAAGGCCGGGGGTAGGGACCGACTCGGGCCAAATCTATTGAATGCTCTCTGTCTGTGTCTGTGTCTGTGTCTCTGTGTCTCTGTCTGTGTCTGTGTCTCTGTGTGTCTCTGTGTCTGTGTCTCTCTCTGTGTCTCTGTGTCTGTGTCTCTGTGTCTGTGTCTCTCTCTATGTCTCTGTGTCTGTCTCTGTCTGTGTCTCTGTCTGTGTCTCTGTCTGTGTCTCCGTGTCTGTGTCTCTGTCTCAGTATGTGTCTCTGTATGTGTCTCTGTCTGTGTGTCTGTGTGTCTGTGTCTGTCTATGTATGTGTCTCTGTCTGTGTATGTGTGTGTATGTCTCTGTGTCTCTGAGTGTCTGTGTATGTGTCTCTGTCTGTGTATGTGTCTGTGTCTATGTATGTGTCTCTGTGTATCTTTGTCGGTGTGTGTTTCTCTGTGTCTGTGTGTGTGTCTGTGTGTGTGTCTCTGTGTCTCTGTCTGTCTGTGTATGTGTGTGTCTCTGTGTCTGTGTGTGTGTATTTGTGTCTCTGTCTGTGTCTCTGTGTCTCTGTCTGTTTCTGTGTCTGTGTCTGTGTCTCTGTGTCTGTGTCTCTCTCTGTGTCTCTGTGTCTGTATCCGTGTCTGTCTCTGTATGGGTCTCTCTCTGTGTCTCTGTCTGTGTCTCTGTCTGTGTCTCTGTGTTTCTGTCTGTGTCTGTGTCTGTGTCTGTGTCTCTGTGTGTCTCTGTGTCTGTGTCTCTGTCTGTGTATGTGTCTCTGTGTCTGTGTCTCTCTCTATGTCTGTGTCTCTGTCTGTGTCTCTGTCTGTATCTCCGTGTCTGTGTCTCTGTCTCAGTATGTGTCTCTGTATGTGTCTCTGTCTGTGTGTCTGTCTCTCTGTGTCTGTCTATGTATGTGTCTCTGTCTGTGTATGTGTGTGTATGTCTCTGTGTCTCTGAGTGTCTGTGTATGTGTCTCTGTCTGTGTATGTGTCTGTGTCTATGTATGTGTCTCTGTGTCTCTTTGTCGGTGTGTGTTTCTCTGTGTCTGTGTGTGTGTCTGTGTGTGTGTCTCTGTGTCTCTGTCTGTCTGTGTATGTGTGTGTGTCTCTGTGTCTGTGTGTGTGTATTTGTGTCTCTGTCTGTGTCTCTGTGTCTGTGTCTGTGTCTGTGTCTGTGTTTCTGTGTCTGTGTCTCTCTCTGTGTCTCTGTGTCTGTCTCTGTGTCTGTCTCTGTATGGGTCTCTCTGTGTCTCTGTCTGTGTCTCTGTCTGTGTATGTGTGTCTGTGTCTGTGTCTGTGTCTGTGTCTGTGTCTGTGTCTCTGTGTGTATCTGTGTCTGTGTCTGTGTCTGTGTCTGTGTCTCTGTGTATGTGTCTCTCTCTATGTCTCTGTGTCTGTCTGTGTCTGTGTCTCTGTCTGTGTCTCTGTCTCTGTCTGTGTCTCCGTGTCTGTTTCTCTGTCTCAGTATGTGTCTCTGTATGTGTCTCTGTCTGTGTGTCTGTGTCTCTGTGTCTGTCTATGTATGTGTCTCTGTCTGTGCCTGTGTGTGTGTATGTCTCTGTGTCTCTGAGTGTCTGTGTATGTGTCTCTGTCTGTGTATGTCTCTGTGTCTATGTATGTGTCTCTGTGTCTCTTTGTCGGTGTGTGTTTCTCTGTGTCTGTGTGTGTGTCTGTGTGTGTGTCTCTGTGTCTCTGCCTGTCTGTGTATGTGTGTGTCTCTGTGTCTCTGTGTGTGTGTATTTGTGTCTCTGTGTGTGTCTCTGTGTATGTGTGCATGTCTCTGTGTATCTGTGTGTGTCTATGTGTCTCTGTGTGTGTCTGTGTGTGTGTCTCTGTGTCTCAGAGAGAGAGAGACAGAGGCACAGACACAGACAGACGGAGACACAGACAGATGGAGACATGGACAGAGACATGGACAGAGACACAGACAGAGACACATACAGAGACAGACACAGAGACACAGACAGAGACACAGACATAGACACAGACAGAAACACATGCAGAGACACATACAGAGACAGGCACAGAGACACAGACACAAACAGAGACACAGACACAGACAGAGACACAGACACAGACACAAACAGAGACACAGACGCGGAGACACATACAGAGACACAGACAGAGACACAGAGATACAGACAGAGACACATACAGAGACAGACACAGAGACACATACGAGACACAGACACGGAGACACAGACAGAGACACAGACAAAGACACATACAGAGACAGACAGAGACACAGACAGAGACACAGACAGAAACACAGAGACACAGACATAGACACATACAGAGACAGACACAGAGACACAGACAGAGACACAGACAGAAACAGAGACAGAGACACATACAGAGACAGACACAGACAGAGACACAGACAGAGACACAGAGACACAGACAGAGACACATACAGAGACAGACACAGAGACACAGACAGAGACACAGACACAGACAGAGACACAGAGACACAGACAGAGACACATACAGAGACAGACACAGAGACAGAGACAGAGACAGAGACACAGACAGAGACACAGACAGAGACAGAGACACAGACACAGACAGAGACACAGAGACACAGACACAGACACAGACACAGACACAGACAGAGACACATACAGAGACAGACAGACACAGAGACAGACACAGACAGAGACACAGACACAGAGACAGAGACAGACAGAGACACAGACTCAACGCTTTAATTTTATTTTCAATGCTAACGGGTCGCCGTTGAGAAACGTTGTAGTGTGACAGGGCCGGCGGCGGCGGCGGTTTGTTTACTGTACGTTCGTCGATTCGAAACTATAACTATTAATATCGCAGCCAATGCGGCAGTAGCCTTAATAATGCTTCGAATTTAGGGTTAAATTGATAAAATTTCACTTATTGGGTATGTAATTCTGTTAAATATGATGGCATTTAATATATTTGAGCCTAATATATGGCTACAAACGCAGAGGGATTTCCCAAATCTATAAATAACTGCTAGGGTACCTACCTCCTTGCCGATTTGGCTTCATGCATACCCCGTGACCCATTTCCTACCCAAGGCAATAGCTACCCCGAACTCGGTCCTTACCCCCGGGGGCGATAACTTACTCGTCGTGCATACGGCCCCAGTCTACTACAGCAGACCACGGTGTCGGACCTTCACAACTGACGTCAGAGGGCACCACCAGCACCACCAGCACCACCAGCACCACCAGCACCACCAGCACCACCAGCACCACCAGCACCACCAGCACCACCAGCACCAGCAGCACCACCAGCACCACCAGCACCACTGGTGACCTGGACGTATGGAATAAACCAGTCTACTACAGCAGACCACGGTGTCGGACCTTCACAACTGACGTCAGAGGGCAGGGTGGTGGTGTACACACTCCATAGGATCTTTTACACGGAGACAATGACCTCCTATCCCCACACATTGGTTCTTTCCTTTCCCATCAGAGGGCGAGTTATTGATGGAAATCCTCTATAGGAGCTTTTCACACCAGGTGTGCAATGTGGTGATTCCGGTGTGGGAATGTATGCTGCATGGTGAAATGTGTCCCCTCACATTATTTCTTTCCACTGTCATGAGAGGGCGGGTTGGTCGTGGAAATCGCCTATATATACCTTTCCCACAGAGCATGGTGCACAATGAGCTGCGACCCACTACATTACTCCCTGCGACTGCACCTCACCGACTCGCTTGTTGGAGGAAATGCTCCATAAGACCTTTTCCCACAGAACATGCTATGCTGACTGTGAGCTGCTCCCCACAGCATTAGTTCTTGGCATTGGCACCAAAGGGTAGGACGCCTACCACAACTCCCGGCAGGGAGATGCGTAGACGCGGTGTGACATATTGATGCTCTGGAGGGACGGTGAAACAATGATGTTCCTCAGCACCTGGATCCGGTTGAGATGACTGCGATGTGGGTGAGGCCGACTGCACTCCGCTGGTGGTGCCGGTGGTGGTGCCGGTGGTGCTGGTGGTGCCAGTGGTGCCGGTGGTGCTGGTGGTGCTGGTGGTGCTGGTGGTGCCGGTGGTGCTGGTGGTGTCGGTGGTGCTGGTGGTGCTGGTGGTGCTGGTGGTGCTGGTGGTGCTGGTGGTGCTGGTGGTGCCAGTGGTGGTGGTGGTGCCAGTGGTGCCGGTGGTGGTGCCGGTGGTGCTGATGGTGCCGGTGGTGCCGGTGGTGCCGGTTGTGCCGGTGGTCCGGTGGTGCTGGTGGTGACGGTCGTGGTGGTGGTGCTGCTAGTGCTGGTGGTGCCAGTGGTGCCGGTGGTGCCGGTGGTGCTGGTTGTGCCGGTGGTGCTGGTGGTGCCGGTGGTGCCGGTGGTGCTGGTGGTGCTGGTGGTGCCGGTGGTGCCAGTGGTGCCAGTGGTGCCGGTGGTGCCGGTGGTGCCGGTGGTGCCGGTGGTGCCGGTGGTCCTGGTGGTGTTGGTGGTGCCGGTGGTGCTGGTGGTGCCGGTGGTGCTGGTTCTGCTGGTTCTGCTGGCGGTGACACTGGTGGTGGGATTTGGTGGACCCTGTAATGTATGTGTGAACGCCGTGAGTTATGTGATGGAACTGTTTATTCAATCCTTAGGTTCCCAGCATGCCCCAGTCTGGACTCACCATGACTACCCCCTAGGATACATAACATCTCCTTTCCACACTATGATTTATGTATAAATTACGTTTAAATCTAACATACACCATCTATATATATATTAATCAATCCTAAATGTAACTACATGTAACTAGTGACATTTATATATTATCTTAGGCTTGGCTTAAAATTAACAACTTATAAACTAGTGACATTATATATATCTCCTGTCTGTAATAATATGTTACATATCATCTACATCTAGGATACATAACATCTCCTTTCCACATCATGATGTATTTAACAAATAACATTATAAATTACATTTAAATCTAACATATACCATATCTATATATTAATCAATCCTAAATGTAACTACATGTAACTAGTGACATTTATATATTATTTTAGGCTTGGCTTAAAATTAATAACTTATAAACTACAACATACCTTCACTGAACATTAATGTACTATACACATGTGTGTCACCGTATATAATATTCAATAAATCTAACATATAAATAATAATCAAATATAACCTACCTTAAGCCTAACCGTCAATATGAACATTAGCCACCCATAAGATGCATAAGGTGACATTTAATTTTATTTAATAGGTATCTTAATGAATAACTGCACTTTTATGGCACGGAAAGATAAATATAGATCCTTAATAGTATGTAAGTACACTGTATTTATTCTTAATGATGGCTATACTGCATTTAGGAATGTCCAATCCTGATTGGTTTTCGAACTGTCCGCCCATACCTCGATACGTATGGTGCAGGCACTTCATTGATCATATGAGGTGTGTCCTTATCATCTGTACATGTCGAAAGTTGTGTATTCGTGTCATGTGGGTAATTTTTACTCTTGGGACATTTATAAATGTATTTTCTGTTCCTGCGTAATGTGTTCTTGTCATTATTAACTATTTTATAATCTCTAGGACCAGGAGTATGTGTCCCAACAACTATTCCAGATTTCGATTTGTTATTATGATTTTTATATTTTATATCATCACCTACCAAGATACGTGGTAAATTGGAACCTGCGTATGCGTGGCATTAGATGATTATCCAGTAAAGGCAAACGAGTTCGTAATTTTCTTGACATTAACAACTGGGCAGGTGAAGCACCAATACCCGGCAAGGTAGTGTTCCTGAAAGTGAGTAAACCCAATTGTACGTCGCCCCCATCTTCAGAGGTCTTTTTTATCATTAATTTAATCGTTTGCACAAAACGCTCAACCTGACCATTGCTTTGCGCATGCATGGGATTAGTGTATACAGGGATGAACTCATACACAGTAGCAAAATCTTTATATTCCATAATTGAGAACTGAGGTCCATTGTCAGAAACGACGTAGCGTGGGATCCCATACCGTGCACAAGTCTGCTTGAGTGTTTTCTGCAATTTAATTACCTCTGGGAATTTTGTGTAGGAATCTATTATAAGAATGTAATCCGTGCCATTGACATGAAATAAATCTATACCTACTTTATAGAAGGGTATGTCTTTAACCTCGTGACTTATTAATGGTTCTCTATGTTGTGCATTCTTAAACTCTTGGCAAATTGGACACCTTGAAATAACATTGTTTGCCCATCCCAGGCCAAAAAACAGTGTCATGCGCTCTTTGTTTACAACAGACTATACCATAATGCGACTCATAGAGCTTAAGTAACATGTCTGATTGCATAGAGTTAGGAATTATTATCTGATCACCCTTTAATATCAAACCTTCCCTGGTTGTGATATCTTGAATCACACACCACAGAACCTTCTAGCAGCAGAAAACAGAATAATTAGGTAATATTTGTATTGCCGCTAGATTCCGCCTCGTGTCAATCCTTTTGTGCAGTCTGTTTCAGTGGTTTGCGTGGCATAAAGTTTTTGATACATATGTATGAATATATATATATGACCACCGGTAGGCCGTCACTTTCAAGTTGTAGTAATAAAATCAGTGTAAATCAATATATGACATATTGTCAAGCATAGTGTGACCGAGAAATTTTGTTGACATTGAATATGTAATGGCCGCCGTATAGAAATTAATGAATAATGGAACGTAAAGATGATACTGGCATAACAAGTTTTTGACACATATATATGCTGGCTGAAGCTGCGATTGTTCTGCAGTAATAAAATCAGTGTAAATCAATAAATAGCATATTGTCCAGCATTAGTGTGACCGAGAATTTTCTTTGACATTGAATATGTAATGGCCGCCATATCGGTCACGCACCGTAATGGCGCCGTACAGGTGTTGCCGGCAATGATGTAGAAAGAAATATAAAAACAGAGAAATAGTTAGCTATCTCGCTGCCATAAAGTAATTAGTCACACGTGCGAGTGTAGAATGCCAGCGCTCCGCTCAGTTAGTTCATAAGGCATTCAGAGAATATGCTGTCAATCCCAATGGAGCCTTGCTTCAACGTGACACCGGCACCGGTAGTACATCAAATGTCAATCACACACACAGAAACTTCTAGCAGCAGGTTTGTAGTGTAGTTGAGAATGCCTCTATTATCGCCCAGCATGAAACATGTTTACGTGCACTAGTCGGCAAGTTCTTATGGTATTCAGACACAACGTATATCAATGAAAAAACGTGTATGACTAGCCTGACACCGGTGTAGGTTTCCTTGGTGCTTGCTTCTATCCTGAGTGTACCAGCACTAAAGTACCAAGAAAGTACCAGCACTAAAGTACTAAAGTACTGAAGTACCAAGAAAGTCGGGTTGATGTTAGGCGGACGGCAGCTGTGAGTGTACAATGCCGGCGCTCCACTCAGTTACAGTTCTTATGGTATTCAGACACAACGTATATCAATGAGAAAACGTGTACGACTAGCCTGACACCGGTGTACGTTTCCTTGGTGCTTGCTTCTATCTTGAGTGTAGTAGCACTAAAGTACCAAGAAAGTACAAGCACTAAAGTACTAAAGTACCCAAGAAAGTCGGGTCGAAGTTAGGCGGACGGCAGCTGCGATGGTTCTGGACGGTTTGCACTCGGGTGAGGCAGGTAACGTACACATCTCGCCGGCAGAGTTCAGGTCGATGGCGCCACCTATCGGGTTGGTCAGGAACTAAATTATATTCCTCCAGGTGGCGGTATCATTTCGTCCAGTCTCCGCCGAGAATTACGCATGTTAATTATAACATGTACAATATCAAACCTTCCCTGGTTGTGATATCTTGAATATAAGTGAAATATGGTTTGATATCAGCTGCAATATCTTTGCTCTTTTCTGACCAACCATCCCTAGTGAAACGAAGTATTTCCTGTAATGTGTGATCAGTCTTAGTTGCACATCAGATTCGGTGCAAGACATCAGTATCGACACTCACGACGGCTACAGACAGGTCTTGATCGAAGAGATTGTTTGGTTCAACACTTGTGGAATGTGCCCTTGAAAGGGTATCTGCAAAATAGAGCGTTGGACCCTTAGCATATACCACCTTTTAATTATAATTTTGTAAACGCATACGCATTCGTTGCATACGAGCCGATAATTCATGCAAAGGCTTCATCATAATCGACACTAACGGCTTATGGTCAGTTTGCACAACAATTTCATTGCCAAATATATACTCATGAAATTTACGACATCCAAAACAAATAGCCAGAAGTTCCTTCTCAATGACAGCATAACTAATTTGCGTGGCATCCAATGCTTTCGATGCCATGGCCACAGGTTGATCATTCTATAAGATTGTCACCCCCAATCCATATTTGGATGCATCAACCTGTAATACGATCTGTTCCATGCTATTGAAAAATCTCAGAATGGGTGCACTTGTTAATAATTCCTTTAACATTTTGAATGCTTTAATTTGTGGGTCATCCCAATGCCAAGCTATCTCCTTCTTTAACACTGTCCTCAATGGTTTAGTAATGTCCACCATATTTGGTATGAATTTGCTGACATACCCCATCATCCCTAAAAACCTTTGTATTCCCGGTTTATCAACAGGGTCAGGCATATCCAAAATTGCCTGTATTCTCTCCTCATTGGGTCGAAGTCCCTCTGCTGTGATTAAATGACCGACGTAATTGACGCTAGTTTGACATATTTTTGACTTTTTCGGGTTCAATTTCAGATGCATGGCCCTAGCACGAGATAAAACTGCTTCTAAACGAATGTTATGTTCGGTAACAGTCATGCCATGAATGAGGATATCATCAGATATTACATGAACCCCTGGCATATTTTGTAATATCTCGTTCATTTCCTGTATAAAGATATCACCCGCCGTCTTGATACCGAAAGGTAGTCGTGTGTACCTGAATCGACCCCAAGGGGTGTTGAATGTGCATAGTTTCGAACTGGCCTCATCCAATTGGATTTGCCAATACCCGCTATTTGCATCCAACACCGAAATATATTTTGCCCCGTGTATTTGAGCCACTACCTCATGCATTAGTATCACTATATCATTTCCTCATCGAGTCACTCAATATACCCACCTTCCCACCCTCCCACATTCCCACCCTCCCACATTTCCACATTCCCATCCTCCCACAATCCCACCCTCCCACAGCATCCGCTCTCCACTCAGCCACAAGGTCATCTGTATTGCGCGTGTGTCACAGAATGAGAATGTGATCCATTTCGCCATTAATATATATGTATATTGTTCTGTGATTTCAAACCACAGCTCTCCCACACCAATGGCATCACACACAGCACTCTCCCATCCACTCACCAATGTTCCCCACCATCCCACACTCATCCGACCCACCCAGCACCCACCGCACCTCACATGTACATGCATATGCATATCCATGCCCACAACTACACCCATATACAACTACACAGTCACACCCCATACCTACCCATATGATCACACCCACACGTGTGCATGCGCTTCACACGCCTACACAACACACCTCAGGCCAGCTGGTTTCAGTTTCATGTCGGGTCTGTTATGTATCCTAGGGGGTAGTCATGGTGAGACCGGACTGGGGCATGCTGGGAACCTAAGGATTGAATAAACAGTTCCATCACATACTTCAATTGTATGGACAGGATAGGGGCCACACAAAATTGCTCTATTAAGTTTAGTCGGATCCAAACAAATGCTAATTTTCCCTGGTTTCCTGACAACTGTTATAGAACTGACCCATGATGTTGGTTCAGTTTCCTTAACAATAACACCTAAATTTAACATGCGTGTCAATTCTTTCTTAACATCCTCAGTAACCGCTATATGGATCCTATGCGGAGGGTCAATGATCTGGGATACAGTAGGATCAATATGAATAGTAGCATTCACCTTTATTAAACCTAACCCAGAGAAAACATCAGAATATCTATTTACCACATCCTTGGCAATATCCTCAGTCGCAATGGCATCACATCCCAGTTCTGTAATCCGGGCTAACAGTCCTAACTCGACACACGCCCCTTTCCCAAGGATAGCGCTCCCAGCATTTGTAACTTGAAACAGTAGGTCACGTCCTTTCACATCTAGATGTATCTCTCCCATAGGCGTAATCCGTTGGCCATTGTACGTCACCAGCTGACAGCGCGACCATTGTAAATGAACATCCTTCATCTTGTCGAATATCTTTAACGGCAGGATATTCGCCTCCGAACCTGTGTCCATCTTGAATGAAACCTCACAACCTCCAACACGCACTGTCGTATACCAAAGATTGTCAGAACTCTTAGTGTTACAACATACGGCCCCAACAAACAAATCGTACTCAAGGCAACTGTCACCATGCAAACTGTCACTGGTATCTGGGTCAATGGCCAGTTCATTGACTGTAGTATTACGCTGCTGCTTTGCACGACAAACCTTGACAAAGTGCCCTATCCTTCGACAACCAGCACATTCCTTCCCTCTTGCCGGGCAATTTCCTCTTGGGTGCTGATATCAACAATTTCCACACGCAAATCCTGGAGAATTCGACTGTCTAAATGGCATTGCCATCGACCTCTTCCAATGCGGTTGCCGCATCATCGGCGGAACTCGATGGTCAAAAGCCATTGCCACACTGTCACCACATTCATCACTCTTGGGTCCGCTCCTGGACAGCTGGGCACCTATATTTTCACTTAATCTGCACATCTGTATGCATTCCTCCAGGGATAACTTAGATGTCTGTAACAAACGATCCCGCAATGAATTTTCCCTCACGCCACATACGATTCGATCACATAGCAACGAGTCCTCGATGACGACATAATGGCAATCTGTGATCCTTGACTTGAGCTCTCGAATGTAAACATCCATATTTTCACTGGATTGGTTGTACAAATTAAATTCATAACGGACAACTGTGATGTTACACTTGCCCTTACAGTACTGTCTGAATGCCTCGATCAACGGTCCAATCTTGTCTTTGTCAGATTCTTCTATATTTAACGTTCTATGAATTTGTTGTGCCTCACTTCCAGCGACGTGTAAGAAAAGGCAGCATTGCACTTTCTCCAATTTAGATGCGGCACCCGACGCAGTCGCATAGATTTTGTAAGACGTGATCCATGACCTCCAATTGACATTCATATTATCCTCCACATTCAGTGGACCTGGTGGTCTCAATCCCGTTAAAGCCATGTTTAGGATTCCCTCTTAAACATCTGACACCATGTAATGTATGTGTGAATGCCGTGAGTTATGTGATGGAACTGTTTATTCAATCCTTAGGTTCCCAGCGTGCCCAAGTCTGGACGCACCATGACTACCCCGTAGGATACATAACAGACGCGACATGAAACTGAAACCAGCTGGCCTGAGGTGTGTTGTGTAGGCGTGTGAAGCGCATGCACACGTGTGGGTGTGATCATATGGGTAGGTATGGGGTGTGACTGTGTAGTTATATATGGGGGTAGTTGTGGGCATGGATATGCATATGCATGTACGTGTGAGGTGCGGTGGGTGCTGGGTGGGTCGAATGAGTGTGGGAGGGTGGGGAACATTGGTGAGTGGACGGGAGAGTGCTGTGTGTGATGCCATTGGTGTGGGAGAGCTGTGGTTTGAAATCACAGAACAATATACATATATATTAATGGCGAAATGGATCACATTCTCATTCTGTGACACACGCGCAATACAGATGACCTTGTGGCTGAGTGGAGAGCGGATGCTGTGTGGGAGGGTGGGATTGTGGGAGGATGGGAATGTGGGAATGTGGGAGGGTGGGAATGTGGGAGGGTGGGAAGGTGGGTATATTGAGTGACTCGATGAGGAAATGATATAGTGATACTAACGCATGAGTACATTGGTATTGGTCTGGCATGCTACCCCATGTCCATTTCGTGATTAATGTAGTGATTTAGGTGTGGGAGTACAGTGGTATATATGTCTGGCATTAGACCACATATCCATGTGGTGAGTAATGTGGTGATTTATGTGTGGGAGTTCAGTGGTATATGTCTGGCATTAGACCACGTGTCCATGTGGTGAGTAATGTGGTGAATTGTGTGTGGGAGTACAGTGGTATATGTCTGGCATTAGACCACATGTCCATGTGGTGAGTAATGTGGTGGTTTAGGTGTGGGAGTTCAGTGGTATATGTCTGGCATTAGACCACATATCCATGTGGTGAGTTATGTGGTGATTTAGGTGTGGGAGAACAGTGGTATATGTCTGGCATTAGAACACATATCCACGTGGTGAGTAATGTGGTGGTTTAGGTGTGGGAGTTCAGTGGTATATGTCTGGCATTAGACCACGTGTCCATGTGGTGAGTAATGTGGTGAATTGTGTGTGGGAGTACAGTGGTATATGTCTGGCATTAGACCACATGTCTGTGTGGTGAGTAATGTGGTGATTTATGTGTGCGAGTTCAGTGGTATATATCTGGCATCGGAACACATATCCATTTGGTGAGTAATGTGGTGATTTATGTGTGGGAGTTCAGTGGTATATGTCTGGCATTAGACCACATGGCCATGTGATGAGTAATGTGGTGATTTATGTGTGGGAGTTCAGTGGTATATGTCTGGCATTAGACCACATATCCATGTGGTGAGTAATGTGGTGATTCATGTGTGGGAGTTCAGTGGTATATGTCTGGCATTAGAGCACATGTCCATGTCGTGAGTAATGTGGTGATTTATGTGTGGAAGTTCAGTGGTATATACATCTGGCATTATACCACATATCCATGTGGTGAGCAATGTGGTGATTTAGGTGTGGGAGTACAGTGGTATACATCTGGCATTAGACCACATATCCATGTGTTGAGTAATGTGATGATTTAGGTGTGGGAGTACAGTGTTATACATCTGGCATTATACCACATATCCATGTGGTGAGTAATGTAGTGATTTAGGGGTGGGAGTTCAGTGGTATATGTCTGGCATTAGACCACATATCCATGTGGTGAGTAATGTGGTGATTTAGGTGTGGGAGTACAGTGGTATACATCTGGCATTAGACCACACCTCCATCTGGTGAGTAATGTGATGGTTTAAGTGTGGGAGTACAGTGGTATACATCTGGCATTATACCACATATCCATGTGTTGAGTAATGTGGTGGTTTAGGTGTGGGAGTACAGTGGTACACATCTGGCATTAGACCACATATCCATGTGTTGAGTAATGTGGTGGTTTAGGTGTGGGAGTACAGTGGTAAACATCTGGCATTATACCACATATCCATGTGTTGAGTAATGTGGTGGTTTAGGTGTGGGAGTACAGTGGACATTGGCATTAGACCACATTCATGTGTGAGTAATGTGGTGTTTAGGTGTGGAGTACAGTGGTATACATCTGGCATTAGACCACATCAGGAGTTTTAAAATAACATCTGGCATTATACCACATATCCATGTGTTGAGAATGTGTGGTTTAGGTGTGGGAGTACAGTGGTATACATCTGGCATTAGACCACATATCCATGTGGTGAGTAATGTGGTGGTTTAGGTGTGGGAGTACAGTGGTATACATCTGGCATTAGACCACATATCCATGTGTTGAGTAATGTGGTGGTTTAGGTGTGGGAGTACAGTGGTATACATCTGGCATTAGACCACATATCCATGTGGTGAGTAATGTGGTGGTTTAGGTGTGGGAGTACAGTGGTAAACATCTGGCATTATACCACATATCCATGTGTTGAGTAATGTGGTGGTTTAGGTGTGGGAGTACAGTGGTATACATCTGGCATTAGACCACATATCCATGTGGTGAGTAATGTGGTGGTTTAGGTGTGGGAGTACAGTGGTATACATCTGGCATTAGACCACATATCCATGTGGTGAGTAATGTGGTGGTTTAGGTGTGGGAGTACAGTGGTATACATCTGGCATTAGACCACATATCCATGTGTTGAGTAATGTGGTGGTTTAGGTGTGGGAGTACAGTGGTATACATCTGGCATTAGACCACATATCCATGTGGTGAGTAATGTGGTGGTTTAGGTGTGGGAGTACAGTGGTATACATCTGGCATTAGACCACATATCCATGTGGTGAGTAATGTGGTGGTTTAGGTGTGGGAGTACAGTGGTATACATCTGGCATTAGACCACATATCCATGTGGTGAGTAATGTGGTGGTTTAGGTGTGGGAGTACAGTGGTAAACATCTGGCATTAGACCACATATCCATGTGGTGAGTAATGTGGTGGTTTAGGTGTGGGAGTACAGTGGTAAACATCTGGCATTAGACCACATATCCATGTGTTGAGTAATGTGGTGGTTTAGGTGTGGGAGTACAGTGGTATACATCTGGCATTAGACCACATATCCATGTGGTGAGTAATGTGGTGGTTTAGGTGTGGGAGTACAGTGGTATACATCTGGCATTAGACCACATATCCATGTGGTGAGTAATGTGGTGGTTTAGGTGTGGGAGTACAGTGGTATACATCTGGCATTATACCACATATCCATGTGTTGAGTAATGTGGTGGTTTAGGTGTGGGAGTACAGTGGTATACATCTGGCATTAGACCACATATCCATGTGTTGAGTAATGTGGTGGTTTAGGTGTGGGAGTACAGTGGTAAACATCTGGCATTAGACCACATATCCATGTGGTGAGTAATGTGGTGGTTTAGGTGTGGGAGTACAGTGGTAAACATCTGGCATTAGACCACATCTCCATGTGGTGAGTAATGTGGTGGTTTAGGTGTGGGGTACAGTGTAACATCTGGCATTACAACATCATGTGGTGAGTAATGTGGTGGTTTAGGTGTGGGAGTACAGTGGTAAAATCTGGCATAGACCACATATCCATGTGGTGAGTAATGTGGTGGTTTAGGTGTGGGAGTACAGTGGTATACATCTGGCATTAGACCACATATCCATGTGGTGAGTAATGTGGTGGTTTAGGTGTGGGAGTACAGTGGTATACATCTGGCATTAGACCACATCTCCATGTGGTGAGTAATGTGGTGGTTTAGGTGTGGGAGTACAGTGGTATACATCTGGCATTAGACCACATATCTGTGTGTTGAGTAATGTGATGGTTTAGGTGTGGGAGTACAGTGGTATACATCTGGCATTATACCAGAAGGGAAAACACAACCAGCAACACGTCGGTTAGCGGACGGTTGGGTTGCACATACCGTCCGTTAAAGCTGCATATTCCGAATAAGGATCACATCTTTCAAACCGAAAACCTTAATCTAAGTGTGTGCATGCATCTCTCTCCCATGTATATTTTACACTGGTGCACTCATTAAGCATTAGTTGCTGAAGCCTAAGATGTCAACAATTCTATGTGCATCCTAACACTATTTTGACATGTTTTCACTTAAAATATGTCCAAAGTTAGCCATTTACAATCAAGCTACTTCAAGTGAAAGTAAGATATATTACAATGACCAAACTAATATATTTATCTTAAACAAGTTACGGAAAGTCAAAACCATTATTCTATGCAGGAGTGCTTTCTAGACGACTGAATAACACCAGTAAAGTCACTAGAATATAACATTGACGGTTAAGATGCTCACTCCTAGTTGGCAGACGTGTGGGTTCGAGTCCCGCTCTAGGTGCAAGGTTGCCTGCCATTTGGCCGTCCGCTTCATGACACTGGTTCAGAAGCCCGGGTTATGTACACGGTGTGTGTTGTATGGATTTGAAGCAGCGTGTGTATGTGCTGAAGGTGTGTTAGCTGAATATTAGTAATTATAAGTACGAGGTTCAAGGGCAACAAGTGTAGTTAGATACACTCATCTCCCCACGTGAAATACCATATTCACCGGCATGTGTGAGTAGGATGGTTGCATCCGGGAGCCTAGATATACTAATGATTTGTTCACTACCCCCGGAATGGCAGAAGTGTTGGTTCGATTCCCGCCGCAGTGAACTGCTGTCTGTTTTCAACAAATAGCCCATATGAGGTGGTAAGCAGCACTTCTTAATTGTTATATTCCATTGACTTCGGTTTTAGGTGGCCTTATTTCAAGATGTTCTTGCAAGCAGGTTAAACTGTTAAATCTGGCTGGGCTTAGGTCACTGCGCGTGTGTGGAGGGCTATGTGCATCGAATACTTAAGTCCTGAAGGCTTTATCGCTCTAATAATAAGGGAGATTTAATAGAACACACTTACTAGCAGCAGTCATTCTAAAGCGGTGTTTAATACAACCATGATATGGTATCTTTACAACATGGTGACTTATGGAGGAGTGAGAACTTTGATTTATCCTCAACAGCTGCATTGTGGATGTTGATTTCAACATCGGTAATTTAACCCGCAAGAAAAAGTACATACAAAATATGGAGGCGACTACTGGCGCCATCTATAACGTCTTGCTTAACTAACAAATTCTCCGATTGTGGCGCCATCTTCTGTAATTTCGCATAACAAGATGCGACCCAGTTTCATTACAGACACTTCGACCAGACCATTTCTATCGATAGGACGTGTTCTCTCCTTGGATTTGTTTTAAGTCAACAAGATGACGATCGATAAGAATCCACGATATAAGGATCGAGAGAAAAACTCCGGAACAACAAGGTCTAACGCCTAAAGCATAAGGTGGGTCGAAGTCAGTGGCTATCCCGATTAATCTAACAAAAATAACTGCTTGTGTTGGTTGAACAAAGAACCTGCGCAAGCCCTGGACACTACAACATCAACGCATGGATACAAAAATCGAGCTACGAATGTCAGCTTAACCATGACTGTCTACCATAAACAAAAGGATGGTCGATGTCTGTGACGGATCGATGCTTGGATCGATCATCTTTAAAAAACTTTGAGTGTCGTTTTTCGGGTCTACTACGCCCTGGAAAATGAATGCTGACATCACACCACGTGGAGGCGGCCATGACACCTTGCTCGATGATTCTTGGAGGAGGTCTTTTGTACGACACACTACCGTTCAACCTTGGTTTCCCTTAACTGCAGCTCCCTTTGTTGACGCCGGTCGTCGTGGACGTGGTTCCCAGGACACTCTTGAAACTAGAGGTAGGTCAAAGTCAGTGGCTATACCGATTAATCTACGCCAAATTAACTCTGCCTGTTCGAACAAAGGATCGGGCAGACCCTCACACGCAATCATTTAGTGCACGGATATGGAAACCGAGGCTACGGATGTTGGATTAACCGTGCCCTGGCTACCTTGCAAGCGGATGCACATATCAATCATGGATCAGTCCTTGGAGCCATCACCTTCACAAACACCACGATCCAGGCATAATATTCTGCAGGATTGAGTGCTGGCCTCGCGCCACGTGGAGGCGGCCATGACAGCATGCTCAGGTCTCACATCCAGGATGCCTGGGTCACATGCCGTGCTACCATTCACTTCGGTACAATCGGTTGCTGTTTCCTGTGTTATGTTCTACCATATTCAACTTAGCATTCCTAGTACCGTGTTTTAGTGTTACATCTATACAATGATGTTCATAATCTCACCAATGACATCGCGTACCATCCTTATACCATAGTTTCAACAAAGGTTTTAGGATGGTTCGACATATTCTCATATCTCCTTTACAATCGCATAGACTGTTGCGGATACAACTAAACAATCCTCCCGTCCGCTGTTGTTTGTACTCGTAGAACCAAGTGACACAGGCTTAAGTATACATAGCCACACAAAAGTAACGAGTATAACAACCTCCTACACGGAACCTGAGGTCATCTGCGGGTGGTGTTCGTATCCAGATTCGTACTCGCCAGACAAAAGTTATCAGTAACCAGAGTGCATCTGAACTGCACCCAGGTCTTGTCTGGCGGCTGTGATAGCGACCGTCTAGACATTGTCTGGACGCAAAGTATCACAAACTGCTGACATCACCACGACCTTGAGGTTGGGCAGTGCATGGGATCTGATTACTGACATGAAGCCGCAAAGCATTCTTCATCCGTCTATGACATCATAAATCGTCATTACACCCATAAGGACGATTTTTCACTGCCTGCATGATTGACACTGCCATATACACCCATACGGACAATGTTCATATCGCTTAAATAGGCCACGATGCCTTATCACCATGTGCTCCTCTAACAACTTAAGGTGCACCCACACTAAGCAGTCGTAGATAGGCCCCAACATGGGAAAGCTATCTCATTACTGACACTGCCATATCAGGCCCGCATATCAAAGAGCTTGTGCTTGGGCTGGTCCTACTCAGTCACCAAACGGACAAGTGGCCATAGCCACAACTAAAATCGACCGAGAATAACTGCTTGTGTTGGTTAAATATCTGGCTTTACCATGTCCTAACATCATGACAATTTTTTCTCAATACTGTGCTTGTCAACACGTGGTGGCCATCCATCAAATAGCTAGGAACTGGGCCATGAGGCCACCATTTTCAACTTGGCGACCATATAACAACAAAGGCACATGCCAGCATATCATCGCAAGCATCATCGCATCATCGGAGGACCTCGCCGAAGGTCGGGTGGTTCGATACATTGCAAGGTGTATGTGCCCAACTACTAACCACCGTCACCCACAACCACATATTATAACCTGGGATTCGACTGCATTATTTTGCCTCTCTTCCCAGGTTATCCACAAAACCACACCAGTGCCTCCGATACCCCATAGCGGCCGGCCTCCCGACTGTACATGGACAATAAGGTACTGCAGAGCAATCTGTTCACGACATCCGGTGGCCTTCATGGTCACTCAAGTCACGCGAGGATCTGAGGCTAACTCCTGGGCATCAATGCCCGTGTCGTCATTCAAGACACCATTCAACTCATCGTCTCCCAGAGACATCGCGCTCAGCGATTCTGCTTCGCCTTCTGACCAGCACCTGCCTGGGGGCGAGTACGTGTCCGGGACACCACATTGGCACGACGACGGCCTCTTCACTCATGTGGGCACCACTCACATGTTCATTAATCTCAATCATAACATTAGCCCTACCCGTGGAGGGCCTCCTAGCACCTGGTGCTTTCAATCATAAGACTAGCCCTGTCCCTGGTGGGCCACTTAGCACCCGGTGCTATAACGCTACTCACCATGTGTGCAACTCTCCATACATCTGCCTCCAAGGCACATCGAGGCGAGACGTAAGATGACTGGTCACGAGGACCTCTGCTGTTGTCAACATGTAGCTTCCACTCTCGGCTTCCAGGCACTTGAGTTATACTTTTTGGCTACGTGCCTGAAATCCTCTAAATCTTAATAAATCAAACATCTCATGACTTTAATGTAACAACGGAATAGTAAGAATAAATGCCACCTTATACTGTACTTGTCTTGCGTTGGTTGAATTGTGGATGTTGATTTCAACATCGGTAATTTAACCCACAAGAAAAAGTACATACAAAATATGGAGGCGACTACTGGCGCCATCTATAACGTCTTGCTTAACTACCAAATGCTCCGATTGTGGCGCCATCTTCTGTAATTTCGCATAACAAGATGCGACCCAGTTTCATTACAGACACTTCGACCAGACCATTTCTATCGATAGGACGTGCTCTCTCCTTGGATTTGCCGTCCCACCCACCCAAGCTACAAGTGATATTTATAGGGCTACGTGCCTGAAATCCTCTAAATCTTAATAAATCAAACATCTCATGACTTTAATGTAACAACGGAATAGTAAGAATAAATGCCACCTTATACTGTACTTGTCTTGCGTTGGTTGAGTTAAGCAGATGAGTCTTGAGGACAGATTTAAATTCATCAACAGGTGTTGTTTTCATTTCACATCACACCGGATCAATGCTTCAGTTTACATCGCGGAACCC
Source organism: Branchipolynoe longqiensis (assembly GCA_030323885.1). Taxonomy (NCBI): domain Eukaryota; kingdom Metazoa; phylum Annelida; class Polychaeta; order Phyllodocida; family Polynoidae; genus Branchipolynoe; species Branchipolynoe longqiensis. The sequence goes on along the minus strand of CM059195.1, from coordinate 9,284,511 downwards.
TACCATTCACTAGAGAACATGTATTATAAACTCTCTTTGCACCTATAACCACATGGCTGCTAATGAGTAATCGTGGTAGGATTCTTGCCATACATTTACTTATAATAGCGGTTGCAGTAAAAATTGCTTAGCAGATATTTCATATGAGATAAAATACCACTTCCTGTTTCATACTGTTGTGGATATTGCCTATAAGCCAACCCGGCCTTCACCCCGGTAAGGTGTAGCTGACACCCAAAATGCTGGGTCTCAGCTTCAGCCCTTCATGAACAAACACGATAGCTGACATGTGACATCCTGGGTCTCAGCTTCAACCCTTTGTGAACAGGATAGCTGAGACCAGACAATCTGGGTCTCAGCTTCAGCCCTTCGTGAACCGGATAGCTGACACCAGACATGATGGGTCTCAGCTTCAGCCCTTCATGAACAGGATAGCTGAACCTGACATCCTAGGTCTCAGCTTCAGCCCTTCGTGAACAGGATAGCTGACACCCGACATGCTGGGTCTCATCTTCAGCCCTTCGTGGTGAACAGGATAGCTGACACCATACATGCTGGATCTCAGCTCCAGCCCTTCGTGAATGGGATAGCTGACACCCAACGTGCTGGGTCTCAGATTCAGCCCTTCGTGAACAGGATAGCTGACACCCGACATGCTGGGTCTCAGCTTCAGCCCTTCGTGAACAGGATAGCTGAACGCGATGTGCTGGGTCTCAGCTTCAGCCCTTTGTGAACAGGATAGCTGACACCCAAAGTGCTGGGTCTCAGCTTCAGCCCTTCGTGAACAGGATAGCTGACACCCGATGTGCTGGGTCTCAGCTTCAGCCCTTTGTGAACAGGATAGCTGACACCCGACGTGCTAGGTCTCAGCTTCAGCCCTTTGTATGAACAGGATAGCTGACACCTGATATGCTGAGTCACATCAGCGTGAACAGGGTATAGAGGCGCAATGGAGTCTTTGCACTGAATCTCTAGCACCAATACATATATGTTATCATGAAAACTTGAAGATACTTTCAAAGCTATTCTTTGAGTAATGTCATATACATTCAGCTTATAATTTAATCAAATGCATTCAGCTTATAATTTCATGTATTTAATCAGCAAACTTGGCTATCTGACCACGACATCCATATAACACTTGTATGACATGCGCAATGCCTCGGACATCACTTGACAACCCGCCATCTGAAGGAAATGACAAGAATTAGTGTTGTCGGTAGCCATTCACTGTACAATCTGCCTCGTGGCAATAGAGGATTTCCACCACTAACCTGCACCCTGTACGCAATGGCAAGAACTAACACTATTCACTGTACAATGTGCTCTCTCTGTAGATAGGTCCCATAGAGGATTTCCACCACTAACCTGCCCCCTGTACACAATGGCAAGAACTAACACTATTCACTGTACAATGTGCTCTCTCTGTAGAGAAGGTCCCATAGAGGATTTCCACCACTAACCTGCCCCCTGTATGCAATGGCAAGAACTAACACTATTCACTGGACAATGTGCTCTCTCTGTAGATAGGTCCCATAGAGGATTTCCACCACTAACCTGCCCCCTGTACGCAATGGCAAGAACTAACACTATTCACTGTACAATGTGCTCTCTCTGTAGATAGGTCCCATAGAGGATTTCCACCACTAACCTGCCCCCTGTATGCAATGGCAAGAACTAACACTATTCACTGTACAATGTGCTCTCTCTGTAGATAGGTCCCATAGAGGATTTCCACCACTAACCTGCCCCCTGTAGGCAATGGCAAGCACTAACACTATTCACTGTACAATGTGCTCTCTCTGTAGATAGGTCCCATAGAGGATTTCCACCACTAACCTGCCCCCTGTACGCAATGGCAAGAACTAACACTATTCACTGTACAATGTGCTCTCTCTGTAGATAGGTCCCATAGAGGATTTCTACCACTAATCTGCCCCTGTATGCAATGACAAGAACTAACACTATTCACTGTACAATGTGCTCTCTCTGTAGATAGGTCCCATAGAGGATTTCCACCACTAACCTGCCCCCTGTACGCAATGGCAAGCACTAACACTATTCACTGTACAATGTGCTCTCTCTGTAGATAGGTCCCATAGAGGATTTCCACCACTAACCTGCCCCCTGTACGCAATGGCAAGAACTAACACTATTCACTGTACAATGTGCTCTCTCTGTAGATAGGTCCCTTAGATGATTTCCACCACTAACCTGCCCCCTGTACGCAATGGCAAGAACTAACACTATTCACTGTACAATGTGCTCTCTCTGTAGATAGGTCCCTTAGATGATTTCCACCACTAACCTGCCCCCTGTACGCAATGGCAAGAACTAACACTATTCACTGTACAATGTGCTCTCTCTGTAGATAGGTCCCATAGAGGATTTCCACCACCAACCTGCCCCCTGTATGCAATGGCAAGAACTAACACTATTCACTGTACAATGTGCTCTCTCTGTAGATAGGTCCCATAGAGGATTTCACCACCAACCTGCCCTCTGATGGTAATGGCCAGAGAATCAATGTCACCCTAAGCGCATGAAAAGGCTTTACTAACTCACGTGATTAAGTCACTAGTTCGTCTAGTGGGCGGCCACCGACCCGGCCCACCAACAGGTGGTGCCCGTCAGCCACGTCACTGAGAAGACCCGGAGTTGGCACTCAATAAACTTCCCATGAGTGAATGCACTGTACATGTAAATGGTGTACTTTCTGATGGCAGCAACTAATGAATAACGGATCACGAAATGCCTTTAGATAGTTTATATATATATATATATATATAAGTATATATACATATCCAACATGGTTAATCAAATGAAGTTGATTTAAGTAAGTCACGGCAATGGAATTGGCTCCGGTCATATAACCTTTATGGGGAGAGACAACCTGACCCTGTAAAATGGCATTTGTTTCACTCTGAGTGAGTGCAATAAAGAGCATTGTTGAACTGACCCCAATAACAGCCGCCCAGATGGTGCTGCTTCTCGAGTGTTTACCAGTTGCTAAGGCAACAACAATCTCGCTTAGTTCAGTGGTAAGCAATGAACAATACTTTTCCTCATCCGGATGTATATTGCACCTTTGTAAAATTCTCCGATAAAGTGTACCTTGAATATAGATGGCGAAATATGAAACAGTACTCCCTTTATAAGGTTCACACCAGGGGAGGGAAACAATGCCCCTTTAAGCACAATCCTTCCCCCTTATCTCACCCAGACACATGGTCACCATATGTTATCTAAGCCCATGATAGCCAGGTGGTGGCCAAAGCTGGGTGGGAGGAGGGTGAGTCCTTATGCCAAGTACACACCTACCATTTATGATTCGCGCACTAAAACTCGCGACGACCTTATGACTGAGAACGGGCCGATTCATTTTTCGAATCGTGAATCGTATTCACAAGCAAGCAGTTTTAGCCCTGAAACTGAGTTTTAAGTCGCGAATCGCAATCGGTAGGTGTGCTAGGGGAGCGCACACCTCACAACTTTTAGGCAGTTTTAGATCGTATACGGTAGGTGGGTGCGGGAAAACGGTAGGTGTGTACCTGGCATTAAAGCAGCCAATCCTTCCCCCTTATCTCGCCCAGGCACACAGTCACCACATGTTATGTAAGCCCATGATAGCCAGGTGGTGGCCAAGGCTTGGTGGGAAGGGGGTGAGCCCTTAAAGCAGCCAATTAGAATGTCTATCACATCCACTGTTGCATGTATATAAACTGAATAAAACTACGCATCAGGATCATTATCTACCTACACTTCTGATGGTGCTGGACTCGAATCGCATTGTAAAATTTTCCGATATAATGCATGATGACCGATGTGAAATAACTATAATAAATTGCAAACTGTCTATATAATGATAAAAGGTAATATATAAAAACCAACGGCATATGAGGGATGTGTGGAGTTGGTAAACTATTACTCATTAGGTATAGACATTTTATAGTAAAATAGTCTTTGGAGGAGTGTCACTTCCGAGATTTGCTAGATACACCCTTTGGAAGAGTCACCTCACATACCCCCTCCCCCCATGGTGTTATTTATGGATCATTGGCCACCACAAGGCACTGTAGCCAGCATAACAAGGCCTTGGATACAGCACATTGTACTCTGATTGGTGGATTGAACCATGTGACCACTGCCATCTTGGATTCTAGAAAACCTATATAAATCAATAAATGAAGGAGTCTCACTCTCCTACTTTCACTCTTCACCTATTTTCCTTCATTACCTGTATTGCTTTCATTTGGCTTGTCCACACCACCAACACCACCAGCCGGCCACTTTACAGCATGTTGTGTCATGTGTGTCTCTACGATTGGGTAAGCTCTGCTATATAATTCATGCAGGATAGTATGCCTTATGCAGGATAGAATGGCTTATGCAGGATAGCATGCCTTATGCAGGATAATATTCCTTATGCAGGATAGTGTGCCTTAGGTAACATAGTATGCCTTAGGCAGGATAGTATGTCTTAGGCAGGATAGTATGCCTTATGCAGGATAGTATGCCTTATGTAGGATAGTATGTCTTATGCAGGATAGCTTGCCTTATGCAGGATAGTATGACTTATGCAGGATATTATGGCTTATGCAGGATATCATGCCTTATGACCCACACGCAGTATACTGGATGCCCGGGCAGTATAATCCGGTCGAGCCATACAGCTACTAATTGAGAGAACATAATGAGAGATAACCATAACCCTCGCGTACCACCTAACTGGATCGGCCATCAATAGATTCAAACGCCCCCATATATGATATGCGGGGACCCGCAAATACAGGATTTCATACCTTGTCATCCCAGCTGCCCATACTTGTAAGTATTGACGAGGCACAGCGGTGCTTAGTTTTGGTGATTAGAAGAGAAGCACTGTAGCCAATGTGAAGAGTGCACACTTTAGATCATATATATCTTATGTAAGTTATGCACAGCATGGGGATACTGACCGATGTATTATTGTTTCGACATCCGCAATATCCATGCATCTGACTAGGTACGCTCGCATTATCCTTCCTTGACATCTCAACATCTCAACATTCTTCCATCAAAATTCATCACAATTCATAATCAACAAGAAAACCCCCCAGATCTACACAAACTCCTGTGCGTACTCACCTAGTGGCTCTAACCTGCACTCAGCCCGGCTTACTGGTAGACAGAAGAGGGTGCCACCATGCTTGCTTATTGGGGGGTTTGTGACCTAGTGGTCACTGGCTGCAGAACTGCAGCATTGATAAACGGCGCCCTTAAAACGGCCCATTTTTGGTGGTTTTGTTGTTTTGGGGGTCTTCTTCGTCCAACTTTAGGGGTTCTAGGCGGGGGTGTGCTCTTCGTGGTGTCTTGTGCAGTGGTGGTGTGGTGCGGTGGTGGCCCGGTAGGTGGCAATACGTTCTTGGGGCCCACGGTCCTGTACCTCGACTGGAGAGCAAGGCAGGATCTGGTGTCGTTGACAACAGGGCCATGGGCGGTGCATTGGTCCTCCAGGCCCCCATCGCAGGATGGGTGGTCCAGGGCCAACAGAGCTCCTGGACTTGGGTGTGGTTGGTGGGTGTGGTTGGCGTCCGCGGCCCCAGCACCCACTCCATCGGTGATCGAAGCGGGAACCAACGTTGTAGGTGTGGGGGTCGAGGCTGTCACACCCGGTGTATCTGGGACTGCAAGGGGCTCCTGGTGTAGGTGCAGTGTCCGGTGGGACCTCATGGGGCTCCCTGACTGGGACCTCACAGGGCTCCCTGCTGGGGGATCTCAAGGGGCTGCCTGCTGGGGGACCCACAGGGCTCCCTGATGTGGGACCTCACGGGGCTCCCTGATGGGACCTCACAGGGCTCCCGCATGGTGGATGCTAGTCACCATCGTTATTGTCGGGTTCAGAGTCGTAGGTGATGGGCTTAGGGCTGCCAACGATCTCGAAGGTGCGGTAATTCTGTCTATAGAATCTGCCGAGTGGCTCCAAAGAGGACTCAGAGAGCCTCGTGAGGATGGCAAGCGTAGCTTGGTTGTCAAACAGTTTGTGTGGTGGGCCGAGGAAGTCTCGGATGGCGGTCCTGTCAAAGGCCACACATGATGCCAGGATGTGGGCGACATTGAAGATTTGGTCACTGCAGGGACATCCTTGCAATGCAGGGGTGCCGATGAACCGTCTGTATTCAGTCCTGAAGCGCGTGACTGCCTCTTGCACGGATACAGAGAGGTTTCTCGGGACTGGTAGGCACTCCCTGACATTTTCGTGCCAGGCCCAACTGATGGAGTATGGGTTCCTGATGGTGGTGCGGTGGAGGGGGCCTCCCACAGGGCTTTGGTGGCTTTAGCGTGGGTGGCTTTGAGCTTGGACAGGGAGTGGCCTATGATGAGGTCGATCTCAGGGCGGCGAGAACCTTCCAGAGCAGCTGAGTCGGCCTGATCATTACCAAAAAGTCCTATTTGGGAGGGGACCCAGGCCAGCACTGTGTCAAGGAGAGCTTCATGCCTGGTGGTGATGGCGTTCTGGATCAAGGTGGCCAGAGAGTGCCTAGCTCTGTGGTCCTTGATCTTGCGGACTGCATTGAGTGACTCAGTGACTACTATGCAGCTGCAGTGTCGCAGGTGAGTCATTGCATGGTGGATGGCGGCGAGTTCTGTATTGAGGGTGGAGGAGTAGTCCATGACCCTGATAAGGCTTCTAGCCTGCCCATCTGGAAGGAAGTGTCCAGTCCCGGCTTGGCCTGTGTCAGGTTTGAGCGAGCCATCAGTGTAAACCGTTGTGGCTTGAGGGAAGTCCTCTTTGGCCCGGGCAATGGCTTACCATGCCAGGGTTCTGAGGACTATGGTTGGGTAGTTGGCTTTGCTTGAGCAGAGGCTGCTGAGCCTGACCTCTACGGGCACGGTGTACCAGGGAGGACTTTCTTGGAGGTTAGGGGCATCAGTGAGTGCCAGCACGTGGGTTTGTTTCAGGGTGCAGATGGCTGTCCCCAGGACAGGCTGAGGTGCCATCTTGACCCGTTTTGTAGGTAAGAGGCTGTGCTGCGGTTGAAGATGGAATGGCCTACAGACAGGGCTTAGCAGAGGTGGTTCGCCAGCACCTGTTGTCTGCATAGGTGGAGTGGTGGGAGGTTGGCCGCAGGAGGAGGATCTCAACACTGGTTGTCCTGCGAGCTCGGGTGATGAGTCAAGCTGCATTGTATTGGACTCTTTCCAGGGTGAGGAGGTCTTTGGTCAGGGTGCTACTGCAAGGGAGGTGTGCCCTACAGTTGTCTCTGCAGTAACCAATCCAGGAAATGGTGTTAGCTGCATAGTCGTAGAGGGCCCGCACAGCCTCCCCAGTTGAACCCAGAGATCCTAGTCATTAGAAGAAGTCTCTTGTTCATTCTGGAGGCCAGTTGCCTCACAAGTGGTCTCATGGTGAGTTTGTGATCAAGCCTGACTCTGAGGTAGTCGAAGGTGTCCACCCATTTGATGTCCAGGTCTGCTGCACGGAGTGGGTGGGGAGGCTGATCGGTGAACATCACCATGGCTTTGGTAATATTTGAGGATATTTTGAGCCCCAGATCATGGCAGGTGTTGCTAAGTAGGAGCAGGATATCCGCCGTGAGGAGGGGCACATCCCTGGTATGTGAGCAGACTACAGCGATGTCATCTGCATAGCACAGCATCTTGACATGTTTGAGGTGGTGCTCAGTAATGCACCCACCGTGATGCACCTAAATATATACAGGTCCGGTAGTGTTCCGAGACAGTCCACCTGCATCACAAATAGGGGTCTTCACTGTGGCCGGCGGGACAGAGCTGCCCTCAGAGAAGGTCGGCTGGGTGCGACAACGACGGCCGGTATCATGGCGGCCATGACCCGCCCTGCACTCAGACCTCACACCGCCATTTAAAAAGTCTCTCACGGAACCCTCCTTCGTCGACAGGAAGCAGTGGCCAGACTGAGGCATGAAGGCAGTCTGCGGAGAGGTGCACAGGACACCACAGTAGAATTATGTCCACTTTTGTGGTTATTGCATCAATGTCCAACGCATCGCAGGCACCCAACCCCCCCACACTCTCCCACCCATACACCCAGCCACACACCCTCTCACACCCATCCAGGCTAGTCCCACTCAACCACATCCACACCCGTACTGTGATGCGGTGTGCTACTCAAAGCCCGACCAGAGCAGGATCTTTGCCTTGTGTCATCCACCCAGAACCTTCGCATTCAAAGCACTAATGTCTTAAAACCACAACGTTTATACCACCCAAGACTTAAAACCATCACATTCAGACTGCTAAAGACTTACAACCTCCATGTTCAGACCGCTCAAGACTTAAAACCACCATATTCATACCACCCAAGACTTAAAACCACCACATTCAGACTGCTAAAGACTTATAACCTCCATGTTCAGACCGCCCAAGACTTAAAACTACCATGTTAAGACCGCTCAAGACCACACATTCAGACCACTGAATACTTAAAATCACCATGTTTAGACCGCTCAAGACTTAAAACCACCACATTCAGAACGCTCAAGACTCAGAACAACCACGTTTAGACCGCTCAAGACCCCTGTGAGTTGGCACCGGTGTGGCGGTTTAAAATCTCAGTGTGTTTAAATTCTACACTCTGGGGTCTGCGCATGCGTCAAAATCTAATGGCATTAATTTTCAGCGTATTCGATTAATCAACTCGGGTGACCCTAGCAACTTTTTGGTGCACAAATGTGATGTCATCGCTCCTAGCCAACCCCAGCCAAGAGGTGGGTTAAACGTTTTTGCACAAGGGACATGTTTTTATCAACTCCACTCACGGTGTTCTATTTGAATTTATAGCAACTCAGGTAACACGAGTCTCCCGGGTAGTGTTAATCGGATACGCACATGCGCATATCCCATTGATGCATGCGCAGAACCCAGAGCGTAGAATCTAAACACACTGACATTTTAAACAGCCTCACTGAGATTGGAAACAGCCTCACCTACATATTTAGTACCCCTTGTCTCCGGCCAGGTCCAACATTGACATCATGGACTGTGGCGTCTCCCAGCCGGTTACCATGACGTTGAGCTCCCTGACCACCTGGAATTTGGCTTCCCAGCCCATTATCCCATGGCCACCCACCACCCCCTCCAACACCCACCTCCGTCAAAGTCAGGGAGGACCGGCGCGGGAGGGGGGGGGGGGTGGATTTCACCGACGTTCGGCGGTTTGTGACCGCCGAGACCCGGCTCGGCTCGGCGTCCTTCTCAGCCGTTCTTGGTAGTAAGTCAAGTCTTTGTACCTGCACTTTATTGTCTGTCAAGCCACAACACAACAAATCCCCAGTGAACTAACACCCCCCCCCCCCCCCCACCATTCTAAATGCTGTAGCCTCGACCTAGGTCACGAGACCTGTACCCCACCCCTCAGTCAGGTCCTAGGGTTCCACCCTGCTGACATCCCGATGGTTTCAAAATTAATCCTTTTCTTTAAACACAACGAACGCGGTTCAATTTCAGCATGGCTCTCATCCACTTTCCAATATTGTTCTTTTTGGCAAAGACAAGTTACTCCATAAAAGGTTGCCTGTGATTTTGTTGTCGGTTGTTTTCCCCGAGTCAGTTCCGCTTCATTGAGTCGCCTATAAACACCACACGTCATGCTGTGTTGCAATCACCTCGATCCTATTCCAACGAATTCTTATCAACTACAACTCGAAAGAAGGCAATAAACTAAACATTCTGGGTACCCAAAATGTTCTATATCGGCTCTCGAATGCTCTGCATAGAAAATTAATCTAAAGGAAAATACCAATGGAAGCTCTCTGTGGGATTGTTAGGGATAGGGATGCTTGAACACACAAACTACTCCTTAAGATATGAGTCATTCTTTAAAACTGGGCATGAAAGTGTGACATGGAAACCAAAAGTGAAAACCTTCCAAATAATAGCCTAATCCAATGTCCTATGAAGGTTTGCATCTTGTGCATATGTCAGAGTTGAAAAAATGAATTTCACTTTTTGAATTAGATCTTATATAAATTGAGCAATACATAAATATCACTTGTGTAACATGACAATCAAAGACACATCGGAACCTCATTTTAACATATACAACATAGTCAAAAAAGATTTGATTGATTACTATTAAGCAGACAAGGTTATCACTTACTAGAAAAAAATTGAAAAATAAGTTGAAAAAAAGTTTGGCTACATGCATAGTGTAAATGTGTAAATTTTCACTTTTTCACATTAGCACAAAATCATATAAGTAAACTTTTAATTTCTTTCTTGGGATAGCTTCAATAAATCTACTATTGCTAGCATACTTAATACACATAGGATACAATAATTATTTGACTTGCAGTCAATAAAAGAAAGAACATAGACAAACACAGAGGATACAATAAGTATTTGACTTGCAATCAATAAAAGAAAGAATATAGAAAAACGCATTTCAAATGTATAAATACATTTTAATATAACAAAATACACTAGACTTTTAAAATCTGTTAGACCTTACACGTCCTTTAACAATTACAATTTCTAAAATACTTAAAATTGTCTAATAAACAAGGATAAGTAACACAAATATATCAAACACATAGCACATCTAAATCTATTGACAACTAATATATCTTAAATGCATTGATGCCTACGTATACAACTAACACATTCAAAGTATCGATATCACAATATTTAAAATATCTAAAACACCTAATTTACATAAAGTACCCAATATTCTAAAATCCCTAGGATATAAAAAAAGAATGTAAAGTGTGTAAGCGCCTACAATTCCTCAACAGATAATGTCCCTAAAATACCTGAATATCTCAAATTAGTGAATTATATGATCTCGTTAGGATATCTCCAATCTTCACAACTGACTAGAACATCGGTCCCGTCCGAGCATACACCGGCCCGCGCCCACACCCACGATACCTATCGCAACCCCTTCACAACTACCACAATCACTACCACACTCACGATACCTACCGCTAACCCTCCACAACTACCACCATCACTCACACACCCACGATACCTACCGCTATCCCTCCACAACTACCGCCATCACTACCACACCCAGGATACCTACCGCAACCCCTCCACAACTACTGCAATCACTCACACACCCATGATACCTACCGCAACCCCTTCACAACTACCACAATCACTACCACACTCACGATACCTACCGCTAACCCTCCACAACTACCACCATCACTCACACACCCACAATACCTACCGCTATCCCTCCACAACTACCGCCATCACTACCACACCCAGGATACCTACCGCAACCCCTCCACAACTACCGCAATCACTCACACACCCACAATACCTACCGCAACCCCTTCACAACTACCACAATCACTACCACACTCACGATACCTAGCGCTAACCCTCCACAACTACCACCATCACTCACACACCCACAATACCTACCGCTATCCCTCCACAACTACCGCCATAACTACCACACCCAGGATACCTACCGCAACCCCTCCACAACTACCGCAATCACTACCACACCCACGATACCTACCGCTATCCCTCCACAACTACCACACCCACGATACATATAGCTATCCCTCCACAACTACCGCCATCACTACCACACCCACGATACCTACTGCAACCCCTCCACAACTACCGCCATCACTACCACACCCATGATACCTACCGCTATCCCTCCACAACTACCGCCATCACTACCACACCCACGATACCTACCGCAACCCCTCCACAACTACCGCCATCACTACCACCCCCATGATACCTACCGCAACCCATCCACAACTACCGCCATCACTACCACCCCCATGATACCTACCGCAACCCCTCCACAACTACCGCCATCACTACCACACCCATGATACCTACCGCTATCCCTCCACAACTACTGCCATCACTACCACACCCACGATACCAACCGCAACCGCTCCACAACTACCACCATCACTACCACACCCACGATACCTACAGCTACCCCTCCACAACTACCACCATCACTACCACCCCCACGATACCTACCGCAACCCCTCCACAACTACCGCAATCACTACCACACCCACAATACCTACCGCTACCCCTCCACAATTACCGCCATCACTACCACACCCACGATACCTACCGCTACCCCTCCACAACTACCGCAATCACTACGACACCCACGATACCTACCGCAACCCCTCCACAACTACCGCCATCACTACCACACCCACGATTCCTACCGCAACCCCTCCACAACTACCACCATCACTACCACACCCATGATACCTACCGCTAGCCCTCCACAACTACCACCATCACTACCACACCCACGATACCTACCGCTACCCCTCAACAACTACTGCCACCACTCACACACCCACCATACCTACCGCAACCCCTCCACAACTACCACCATCACTACCACACCCACGATACTACCGCAAGCCCTCCACAACTACCACCATCACTACCACACCCATGATACCTACCGCAACCCCTCCACAACTACCACCATCACTACCACACCCACAATACCTACCGCTATCCCTCCACAACTACCACCATCACTACCACACCCACAATACCTACCGCTATCCCTCCACAACTACCGCCATCACTACCACACCCACGATACCTACCGCAACCCCTCCACAACTACCACCATCACTACCACACCCACGATACCTACTGCTATCCCTCCACAACTACCGCCATCACTACCACACCCATTATACCTACCGCAACCCCTCCACAACTACCGCCATCACTACCACACCTGTAATGTACGTCTGAACACCTTGAGTAGCGTGATGGAACTGTTTATTTACATACGTGTTACCCAGCATGCCCCGTACATGACGTCACCGTTACCTATGACACGGATACATAACATCTCATTTCCATGGAATTATTGAGCCTAACACGCATGAACACACAACCCTAAGTGAACAAGTTAACAAAGATAACCTGTCTTAAATGTAATATATACTTAATCTAACACAACACATTTTCCCCTTTTCTGATGTTTTTTTTATCAGTGTTCCAAATGTAGCCGATGTGAACCCCAAAGGTGCACATGCCAACACCGTAATAGTAAGTCAAAGCAAAGTTCTTAAAGAAACCCTAACCTGTTCGGTGGACGAATGTGTCTACCATAACGTGTTTGATATGTATGCGTCATATCACCTTTGTGGTCACCGTTGTCATCCCGAGCTGTCCTATCATTTGGCATTTCATGTGGACTGTCCGGGGGACATCTATATATGAATTTCCTATTTCGGCGCACAATTTTATTGCCATTGTTAACGATCTCATAATCCCTTGGTCCAGGTGTATTATTATGAACGATCTTCCCTGATCTCCATTGTCCCATGTGATCCTTATACCTAATGTTATCACCTGGCTTAAGTGTGGTCAACGGTGTTCCAGCTTTCCTATCAAAGTGTTCTTTCTGATTTAATTGATTATGTTTCAATAACAACAATTTGGACGTTTGTACACACGGTTTCAACTTAATATCTAACACAGGTAAGCGTGTTCTCAACCTGCGAGACATCAGCAGTTGAGCTGGTGACGCCCCTATGCCTTGCAATGTAGTGTTACGGTAGTTCAACAGGCCTAGATACATGTCCCCATCATCCTGTTGTGATTTTTTTATTATATTCTTTATAGTTTGCACATATCTCTCTACCTGGCCATTGCTCTGGGCGTGCATCGGATTTGTATATACAGGTGCAAAGCCATATCCGGTAGAGAAATTGGTATATTCGATACTTTTGAATTGAGGTCCATTGTCAGAAACGACATACTTAGGTATACCGTACCTGGCAAATATCTGCTTTAGCGCTATGATCACAGCTTTGCTAGTGGTGGTCTGCATTTCAATAACCTCGGGGAACTTGGTATAATAATCAACCACCACTAAATAATTACAATCATTAACATGACATAAGTCGACCCCTATTTTATAAAACGGTACATCTACTACCGGGTGATTCATGAGAGGTTCTTTATGAGGTGCACTCCTAAATTCTTGACATATTTGGCATCTAGCAATTTTGTCCTCAATTTGAGTGCCCATGCCCGGCCAGAACACAGTATCCCTCGCCAATTGCTTACATTTAATGATCCCTAAGTGGGACTCATGGATTTTATTTAATACATCCGCTTGCAACGATTTAGGAATAACTATCTGTGTGCCCTTTAATACCAAACCGTGAGATGATGTGATGTCCCTATTATAAGTGTAGAACGGCTTAATCATTGGTGATACCATCTTGTTATTACTGGGCCAACCATCAAGAACGTAACCAATTATCTTTTGCAGGGTTTTGTCCACTTTGGTTTCTGATATGACTCGCTGTACCATATCCGTCTCAATATCCACGGTTGCCACCGACACATCGTGATCAAAAAGATCATTTGGCTCTATGCTAGACGTGTGTGCTCTTGACAGTGTATCTGCAAAATAAAGTGTTGACCCCTTAGTGTAAACTACTGTTAAATCATAATTCTGTAACCTCATTCTCATACGCTGCATGCAAGCTGAGAGTTCATGTATAGGTTTCAGCATAATGGATTCTAACGGCTTATGATCTGTTTGCACAATAATATTATTACCGTATATATACTCGTGAAACTTTTTACACCCGAAGCAAATAGCCAGAAGCTCCTTTTCTATAACTGCGTAACTTATTTGACATTTATCTAACGCTTTGGAAGCCATTGCAACTGGTCGACCATCCTGAAAAATGGTTGCCCCCAATCCATATTTGGAAGCATCGACCTGCAAGACTATTTGCTCCCTACAATCAAAATACCTAAGGATCGGTGCATCTCTTAACAGCTGTTTTAGTTTCTTAAATGCCATTATCTGCGGTTCGTCCCAATGCCAGGCTATGTTTTTCTGTATGACTGTTCGTAATGGTTTTGTTATTTGTGCCATGTTACTTATGAATTTGCTGACGTAGCCTATCATTCCCAAGAACCGCTGTACAGCAGGTTTGTCAGTCGGATCAGGCATGTCTATGATTGCCTGTACTCGCTCTTCATTCGGTCTTAATCCATCAGCAGTAATTAAGTGCCCTACATAATTGACACTTGTTTGGCAAATTTTTGACTTTTGTGGATTTAACTTTAGATTCATCAGTCTGGCACGGGATAATACCGCTTCTAACCGCTTATTATGTTCAATTACAGTTCTACCGTGTACTAAGATGTCATCCGATATTACATGAACTCCTTCAATTTAGCATGTCATTCATTTCTTTAATAAAAATGTCTCCTGCCGTTTTAATACCAAAGGGTAACCTGGTGTAACGGAACCGACCCCATGGGGTATTAAATGTACAAAGTTTGGAACTATTATTATCAAGCTGTACCTGCCAATACCCACTATTTGCGTCGAGCACGGAGAAAAATTTAGCCCCGTGTATTTGTGCTACAACTTCCTCTACCGTTCGGACAGGATACGGGCCTCGCAGGATAGCTTTATTTAACTTGGTGGGGTCCAAACACACTCTAATTTTGCCCGGTTTCCGAACAATTGTAATAGAGCTGACCCATGGGGTTGGTTCCTCCTCCTTAACAATTACACCTAATTTTAACATGCGGTCCAATTCATTCTTGGCATCCGTCATAATTGCTACAGGTATCCTACGTGGAGGATCAATTACAGGAGGTACAGATACATCTACATGAATTGTGGCATTCACTTTTATAAGGCCTAAACCCTCAAATACATCAGAAAAATTATTTACCAGATGTTGTGCTTGTGATACAACCGTACTGTCTTGAATAACATCAACCCGAGATATTAGGCCTAAAGTAACACACGCTTCTTTGCCTAGGATGGCACTCCCCGCATCTGTGACTTGAAATTTCAGTCGTCTCCCTCTGACATCCAAATGCACCTCTCCAGCTGGCATTACCCGATCACCGTTGTACGTCACTAAATGGCACTTGGAAGGATTCAGCACTACATTTACCAATTTGTGGTACACATCCAGCGGTAAAATGTTCGCTTCTGATCCGGTATCCATCTTGAAGGATACATCACAATCTTGAATCCGCACAGTCGTAAACCACAATCCATCCTTCAACCTGTCACTTTTGTAAACTGCTCCGACGAACAGATCATATGCTTGACCCAGATCCTCTTGCGCGTCATGAACGTTATTTGGGTCAACCATCACCTCGTTAACTGGCACAGTTGCATTTAACTGAGCTCGGCATACTTTGCGAAAATGTCCTAATTTATGACACCCATCACATGTCTTCCCACGAGCTGGGCAACTCCCTCTTGGGTGATTATATCCACATTTATCACATTGAAATGAGGTAAGTCTTGTTTGCCGAAATCTCAAAGATGGCGGTACCCATGGTTGCGATGGGCGAGACGTCACACCTTGACGACGGCTATTGACAGTGTCGATGCTGGCCACATTTTCATCAGAACGAACATCATTATGAACCAACTGAGTAGATTTGTGCTCGCTTAACCTGCACATTTGCACACATTGATCGAGAGATAAATTCGGTGTCTGTAACAGTCTGTTTCGAAGTGTATTATCCTTGATACCACAGACCAGTCTGTCACACAACAAGGAATCCTCGATATTGTCATAGCAACAGTGTTCTACCCGCGATTTAAGCTCCCGAATGTAGGCTTCAATGTTTTCGCTCGTCTGATTATACGAGTTGAATTGATAACGTATGACGGTGATGTTTGATTTACCTTCACAGTATTCATTAAAAGCAGCAATGAGTGGAGCAATTTTATCCCGATTTGTTGCCTCTATCCTGAGCGTCCTGTGGATTTTCTGGGCTTCCCTACCTGCGACGTGCAGGAATACGCAGCATTGTACTCTTTCAGATTTGGACGATGCACCCGACGCTGTCGCATAAATCTCATATGCTTGCAACCATGATCTCCAGTTCATGGCCATGTTGTCTTCAACATTTAAAGCAGACGGGGGTTTCAATCCCGTTAATGCCATTTCGTCGAGTGCTCCCACGTATCTGACACCATGTAATGTACGTCTGAACACCTTGAGTAGCGTGATGGAACTGTTTATTTACATACGTGTTACCCAGCATGCCCCGTACATGACGTCACGGTTACCTATGACACGGATACATAACAACACCCACGGTATCTACCGGTAACCCTCCACAACTACCGCCATCACTCAAACACCCACGATACCTACCGCTATCCCTCCACAACTACCACCATCACTACCACCCCCATGGTACCTACCGCAACCCCTCCACAACTACCGCAATCACTACCACACCCACGATACCTACCGCTACCCCTCAACAACTACTGCCATCACTAGCACACCCACAATACCGACCGCTACCCCTCCACAACTGCCGCCATCACTCACATACCCACTATACCTACCGCTATCCCTGCACAACTACTGCCATCACTACCACACCCATGATACCTACCGCAACCCCTCCACAACTACCGCCATCACTCACACACCCACGATACCTACCGCTATCCCTCCACAACTACCCCATCAATACCACACCCACGGTACCTACCGCAACCCCTCAACAACTACTGCCATCACTACCACACCCACGATACCGACTGCTACCCCTCCACAACTGCCGCCATCACTCACATACCCACTATACCTACCGCTAACCCTGCACACCTACTGCCATCACTACCACACCCATGATACCTACCGCTACCCCTCCACAATTACCGCCATCACTACCACACCCACGATACCTACCGATATCCCTCCACAACTACCCCATCAATACCACACCCACGATTCCTACTGCTACCCCTCCACAACTACCGCCATCACTACCACACCCACAATACCTACCGCTATCCCTCCACAACTACCACCATCACTCACACACCCACCATACCTACCGCTACCTCTCCACAACTACTGCCATCACTACAACACCCACGATGCCTACTGCTATCCCTCCACAACCACCGCCATCACTACAACACCCACGGTACCTACTGCTATCCCTCCATGAGTACCGCCATCCCTACAACACCCACGATACCTACCACTATTCCCTCCACAGCTACCGCCATCACTACCACAACCATGATTCCTACCGCTACCCCTCCACAACTACCGCCATAACTACCATGCCCACGATACCTACCGCTATCCCTCCACAACTACCGCCATCACTACCACACCCATGATACTTACCGCTACCCCTCCACAACTACCGCCATCACTCACACACCCACGATGCCTACTGCTATCCCTCCATAACCACCGCCATCACTACAACACCCACGGTACCTACTGCTATCCCTCCATGAGTACCGCCATCCCTACAACACCCACGATACCTACCGCTATTCCCTCCATAGCTACCGCCATCACTACCACAACCATGATTCCTACCGCTACCCCTCCACAACTACCGCCATAACTACCACACCCACGATACCTACTGCTATCCCTCCACAACTACCGCCATCACTACCACACCCACGATACCTACCGCTACCCCTCCACAATTACCGCCATCACTCACAAGGCCTACCCCCAGCCTCACACGCACATGCGCGTGAATCCACACGCGCACACACGCACATCCACACGCACATCCACACCTACTCTCATACCCACATCTACCCATTCACCAAGCCACCCACTAACCCATCCACTGACCGACCCACTCACCTCCTGACCCATACCGACAGCTCCTCCGCCTCCCAGCTCCCGGTGGCGGTGAGGCGGCGTGGTGTCGCCCCGTGCCGTCGGGGGTGGGGGGCGTGGCCGGGCCGTCCTCGGTGTGCCCGGCGTGAGGTGTGCACCACGTGCACGGCGCCACGTGACGGGTAGATCACCGCTACCTTGTCTGTGAATTGGAATTGTCCATCCTAGCAACATCCAAGGTCATACCCACTGACACCACCCCAAGTTAGCCTCCTTTCAAAGTATACCATACGTAAATCTTGAATTGGATAATAATGTCATTTCTGCTGACATGTACTAGATGTTGGTAGCAATATTCGAGTATGCACACTCACACACGCAAATATAAATATATAAGTATATATATATATATATATCACTTCTGTCTGTAGACCATGGAGAAGGAAGCACATGTGGGTGCTCCGACATGCAGCAAAGAGTTGAAGAAAGTGAGAATTAAAGCAGACGCAGAGGTTCAACTCACCACGATAATGCGCAAAGCCCTTCAGCAACATGGTGGTGTGTACTGTCAAGCCATTGAGGTCAGTCTCAAAGGCGCCCAGAGATACACGGGCATTAAAGGCATTAAAGGCATTAAAGGCATTAACGGAATTAAAGGCATTAAATGCATTAAAGGCATCAAAGGCATCAAAGGCATTAAATGCATTAAAGGCATACACATGCATCCCGGCATCGGGTGCTAAGGAGAGGGACTCGAAGGTCTAGCTCTCAGTAGATCACTCCTCTCTCTATAATATAATATATATATATATATATTTATATATAATATATATATATGGATAGTGATAAGACTGTTATCGTGTGAAATAATATATATATATATATATAATATATATATATATAATATATATATAATATAATATATATATATATATATATTTCATATATATTAATTATATATATAAATATATATATATATATTATGTCCGACAACTACTAGAAATGGTGCCGGCTTGTGCCAGTGCAATTCACGGCGGTTCACTATGATGCCACCCCGACTTCGATACAGTGCGACAGGCTGCTCTCATTTACACTGACACTTTCTGTGTGTGAGCTGAGCTGCTCTCATTTACACTGACACTTCCTGTGTGTGAGCTGAGCTGCATCAGGCCGTCATTCTCTCCGATAATTCACTCAGTCACATGATCTGAACCCTGAGTCCAGCGACCCTTTCCATATATACTGACCTTGAGGGTCCAGAAAAGCAGCTATAAATATTAATGTCGTCATTCTGTGAGTTGACCCAGCCTGGATTTGAATACAGGTCTTTCTACACCGGAATCAACTCAGCCGGCAAGCCATTCTTGGTCTGACGGAAGCCACTAATTCCCCCTTGATCTGTGCCTGGGTTAATTGACGGCCGCCATTGATACGACCGTCCATGACCCCCAATAGCCGATGTTTACTTTTTGTTCTGGGGTGTAGTTAATAAAAAAAAAAAAACCAACAGATGATACAACCCTGCCACCCACATTAATCCAGCCCTCTAAACATGAAAGCTCCCGGTCATTGACACGGGCACGTCCACAAGCGACTGTCCGTTCTTTGACCGGCCGCAAAGTAAACGCACCACTTCTCTTAATCCGGCCCTCAAGTGTACACACTTATTCCCTTGATCCGGCCCTGTGTGCGGCAACCTTTGATGTTTTTTTGTTTGTTTGTTGTTGTTTTACGTCCTAGCAACATCTAATGTCATATCAGGACGGGGATTGTCGCCGACTTGCTCCGGTCTTTTAATCTTGTAACTGTAAATAAAACCCCCGTTGATCCTTCCCTGATTCGGCCCTGTATCCGCTAAAATGTTGTATCTGAGGGTTCTCTTCCATTGATCCAGCCCTGTTGGCGCTAAGGGCCATTGGACACTTAGTCACGTGCTGCAATTCTCTAACTAGAAATATACTATTCTTTGATCATTCCCTGTATGAAATCAAAGTTCTCCTTCCTTGATTCGTCCTTGTAGTCCCCACTAAGTTTGGAAAAACCGAGATTCTCCATCCTTGTATCCAGTAAGATTTAACACAAATATTCCCCCCTTGATCCGGCCCTGTAGGCGCTGAGGTTTGCCGGCCGGCCGTGGCGGGGCGCGGCGCTTCGCGGGGTGTATCGGTCCGCGCCGGGCTGTAAAAGTAGTGCGCGGCAGAGGCGGGGCGTGGCGCTGCGGGGCGCAGTCAGCGAGACGGGCTGGACGAGCACAGGGCTCCTGGGTGCAGGCGGAGCCTTTACCGGCGAACAGGCGCGTGGAGGGGCAGCAGCGGGCGGTCCTTGTATCCCCACACCGACACGTGAATACACCGACATACGCAGACACACGCAGACACACGCAGACACACGCAGACACACGCAGGGCGCGTGGACACCGAGGAGCGGGGAGAGAGTGAGCGGATGGCAATGTTGCCGGTAGCAGCAGGAGTACAGGAGCAACTCCCTACACGGCCCGAGTAGGAGGACCACTGGTGCGTGTTGTCTTATCAGGTTGCCCCATGTTGGGTGCTCGGCTTGTGATATGTTGAAGTACTAATCAGAAGTTACCACTATATATACTACTGGGAGGCGTGTGACTAGGTAGGAGTAGTAGCATCAAGGACATGGGCTGGTTCCTCCTCGCGGGTTTTGAGCTGCTCAGACTCAGAGGGCTGCAGCCGGGGGAGCTCACTGTACATCCGTATATGCATGAATTGTATTCCCTCCCCGCACCCCTTCTTCATACAACCCCCCCCCCCCGACAGGGCCTGCAACGAGCTGCTCGCATGTACACTGTCACTTCCTGTGTGTGAGCTGAACTGCTCTCATGTACACTGAAACTTCCTGTGTGTGAGCTGAGCTGCTCTCATGTACACTGACACTTCCTGTGTGTGAGCTAAACTGCTCTCATTTACACTGACACTTCCTGTGTGTGGGCTGAGCTGCTCTCATTTACACTGTCACTTCCTGTGTGTGAGCTGAAGTGCTCTCATTTACACTGACAGTTCTTGTGTGTGAGCTGAGCTACTCCCATGTAGACTGACACTTCCTGTATGTGATCTGAGCTGCTCTAATTTACACTGACACTTCCTGTGTGTGAGCTGAGCTGCTCTCATTTACACTGACACTTCCTGTGTGTGAGCTGAGCTGCTCTCATTTACACTGACACTTCCTGTGTGTGAGCTGAGCTGCTCTCATTTAAACTAACACTCCCTGTGTGTGAGCTGAGCTGCTCTCAACGTGGAGGTGTGTCACATCACACAGCCATCAGGACACCGTATCAGGCCGTCATTCTCTCCCTTACCTACTTACAGCAGCAGTGACAACACCACAACTCCCCAACTCTCCCGATTCCCAACTCCCTACCGAGCCTTCTTTCTGCTCCAATTGCTTCACGTTATTTGAAGGGCACTGTGAGGTCAGGGTGAGGGCTCACCTGCCCACCCTCCTCCCGACACCCATTCCCATACTCCTCTTCACACAAAATATGCGAGACAGAAAGCACAGTCTCCTCCCACTCCTCCTCTCTTCACCTCCTCCCCTTGCACATATGTCATCTCCACTAGCCATACAAGAGGAATAACTAGTCACGGCCCTGAGGATTATATAAGAACAGGAGTAGTGTCCAGAGGGCACTCCGCAGGCCGGACCAGGAGGAGAGGGACATCCGGCTCTACCCGGCGACAGCTCCAGGGTGTGGCCGTGTTGTTGTTACTACAGGAGGCGTTGGGTGGTCAGAGCAGCTCGCCTCTCCTCGCACACTCTAAGCCCCTCCCCCACACACGTGGAACACCAGGAGGATTTATAACCATGTCATCGGCCCTCCAGGAGGAGCCGGGCAGTGTGGAGAGGGGTTCCACACCTGTGGCCCTCCAGGGCCCGGAGCTATGCGCTGGTTGTACGTGAACAGGGTAATACCGTGGAGGTGGCAACAGGCCGCCCTCCAGCATCACCTCAAACGGGAGCAGCCCCGGCCTCTCACCTGCCGGCCACCAGCACCTCACACAGGAGCAGCCCCGACCTCTCACCTGCCAGCCAACAGCTCTTCACACAGGAGCAGCCGCGGCCTCTCACCTGCTGGCCACCAGCACCTCACACAGGAGCAGCCGCGGCCTCTCACCTGCCGACCATCAGCACCTCACACAGGAGCAGCCACAGCCTCTCACCTGCCGGCCACCAGCACCTCACACAGGAGCAGCCACGGCCTCTCACCTGCCGGCCACCGGCACCTCACACAGGAGCAGCCACAGCCTCTCACCTGCCGACCACCAGCACCTCACACAGGAGCAGCCACAGCCTCTCACCTGCTGGACACCGGCACCTCACACAGGAGCAGCCACGGCCTCTCACCTGCCGGCCACCGGCACCTCATACAGGAGCAGCCCCGGCCTCTCACCTGCCGGCCACCAGCAGCTCACACAGGAGCAGCCCCAGCCTCTCACCTGCCGGCCACCGGCTGAAGCAATCTGAATCCCATTGTTCCGCAGAATACTTCACTCCATGAGGAGCTTTAATTTGATAACTATCTTGAAATTGGAAACGGGCGCGCATCATATCAGTCCATATATATATATGTATATATATTCCGTATGGGCAGCCTGCTAACCTAGGGAGCTTATCCACACTTATATGTTATGCATAATATGTGCCTCTGTAGGGAGTAGTGTGCGGTTGTGAATACCTGCCACCATGGACTGATTGCAAATTTAGTGAAACTGAGCCGGTGCCTGACCCACAGAGGACAGGGCATACCGGATTTACACCTGCGGACTGTTTCCCGGCCACCGCCATTATACACGAGTGGGTTATAAATAGGCAACCCCGAATAGACATCTGTGGAATATAGGCGGGACTTTTATAGTTGAAACCTATGGGTTATAGACAGGGTATCCCCTGTACATATGTGGACTGTAGACAGGGCTTCCCCGGTACACCCTGGGGAATATAGACACGATACCAATAGCAACACACGTGGACTGTGGCGAGTGCACCCCTATGGGATATAGGCAATGTAACCCTAGTGTACACATGTGGCATGTAGACAAGGCGACCCTAGTGTACACATGTGGAATGTAGACAAGGCGACCCTAGTGTACAACTGTGGAATGTAGACAAGGTGACCCTAGTGTACAACTGTGGGATATAGACACGGGGACCCGAGTGTACACATGTGGCATGTAGACAAGGCGACCCTAGTGTACACATGTGGCATGTAGACAAGGCGACCCTAGTGTACACATGTGGCATGTATACAAGGTAACCCTAGTGTACAACTGTGGAATGTAGACAATGCGACCCTAGTGTACAACTGTGGGATATAGACAAGGTGACCCTAGTGTACAACTGTGGAAAGTAGACAAGGTGACCCTAGTGTACAACTGTGGAATGTAGACAAGGTGACCCTAGTGTACAGATGTGGCATGTAGACAAGGCGCCCCTAGTGTACAACTGTGGGATATAGACATGGGGACCCTAGTGTACAACTGTGGAATGTAGACAAGGTGACCCTAATGTACAACTGTGGGATATAGACACGCGGACCCTACTATGGACCTGCCGAGTTGAAAGAGGGCATCCCAAGCACCCACTTGTGGAGAGTAGACGGCTTCCCCAATACAGGCATGTAGGACACACATGTATCATATAGACAGAGTGTCCCTAGTACAAATCAGGGCACCCTTAGTCCACCATTCCAAAATTGATGTGGACGTCAAACTCACTTGTTGTGTGTGCATAATATATCTAGGACTACACTAGTGAGGCTGAAGGCAACTACATGGTGCGGTTTATATTATACAACTGACTCTTTGTTGTGGACAGGTGTGGCAATTGCTATGCGCCTGTCACACTGACTCAGACAACCCACTGATATCCTATACGCTTACAGTTACAGCCACAGCATACAAGCTGGGTTTCTCCTACTACACTATTACCACCAAATAGGCCACGATGTAGAGAAAGAAGCACATCAGCATCACCCCCACCAATACCACTTCCGGTACTTGGCCCAGATAATGAGAGCACTCGTCGAACCATAGCGCCCTGAGTGTGTCAGTGAGGGTTCCCACCAAATTGCTGCTCCTTGCATATCCCCAATCCACCCCATCACCCTCTCTCCCCCACACCGCCCCCACCACCCGACCGCCGCCCGCTTCTCCCGCACCATGGGCCCGGGCGGCAGGGCGCGCCCCATGCCCGGCCTGTACACGCGGCAGGTGACGGCCGCCCGAAGGCTCCCCGGGGACGGGGGCGGCTGACACGGCGAGCTGCTCCAGCCCCTGCCTGATACCTCCGGCTCACACTCTCATCCCAATACCCAGCCTTACCAGGAGGGCCGGTCGGACGGAGCAGAGAGAGTGATCGAGCGAAGGAGAGAGGGCGAGATAAGGAGAGAGGGAGGGAGAGGAGCCAGTGAGAGAGTTGGTGAACAGAAGGGGAGAGAGGGGGACATATTGATCGGTAAGGGTGAGAGAGAGGGCGAGAGAGACGAAGAGAGAGAGGGAAGGAGGGAGACAGAGAGAGGGGGTAGAGAGAGGGGTGGATAAATAGGGGAGAGTGATTCGGGAGAGCGAGAATGAGGGAGAGAGAAGGACGGAAAGGGGAAGATTGCGTCAGCACCATTAAAGCCTAAAACACAAACCAGTATATGTTATCTATATCTATTTGTGTTCTTTATATATGGAGAATTGCAGGCCAACCTTGACATTGCGGTTGCGTTCTGGATTTGTGAAAAAGAGGAGGCAATGTCAGTTTACCACCCCGTCTCTGCAGTCCGTGCTAACTGGAATATACGGACTGGCTGACACAGCTATCTGGCTGTCTATATCTATATCTATATCTATATCTATATCTATATCTATACATGCAGCCGGTGCCGCCAGCAGGCATTAATATATAAATGTGTTCTGGTGGTGAGTAGTGCATGGGTTTGGGGGACTGTGCCCAGCGCGCCAGGAAACAGTTGTCAGAGTATTGGATGTTTGTGTATGGCAGGTTCATTCTCTCCTACCTCCATGCACACGTGAGAGACCACCCACACACCGCTACGGGGGAGGGCGTCGGGGTGTGTGTGAGTGGCATCGGTTCCAGTACCACAAGGTGACGATAGCGGATTAAGCGCACCTACTACTGGAGCATGTTGTAAGCCTGCCGGAGGACGGGGAGTCAGTACACGTATAGCTTCATCTTCAACGACCCTGGAGGACTGCAACATTCTGAGCATCCCTCCAGGGTTTGCTGGAAGCTGGCGTGAGCTATATATATCTATATATTTCTGTATGTTGTATTTCCGCTGCAATACAGTGTGAGTGTCTAACTGGAGGAGGTTTACTGGAGGTGCTTGGGGTAGTGGAACACATCCCCACAGCACCCACCCCTCACCACACACCGTGGAGGTTCCTGCTGGAGGTGTGATATAGTATCTATCGTGGTGCAGCCGCGTAAGCAGTGAGTGCGGACAGCTATGTGGAATATACGGTTTGAAGGCGCGGACGGGCGTGGAGGCGAGCCCGGGGCCGGCGCCACTAGTGAGTGGCCTGGTCCCCGCCAGGTGGCGGTAGCGTGTCGCCCCCTGGTGATCGCCTTGTTAAAGATGTACTTCCTGCTGCTCAACGTTAACGCCACAGGTATGTCACTGTTTTCATTAATTCCTGAGTTGATTTGGTTGATGTTGCACATCGGAAGGCAGATATTTTCCCTACGTTGAGGTGAAATCATACCTTACTTATATACAATATCCTTGAAACGGTTCACGATTTCACCTCAACGTAGGGAAAATCTAACAATGTTGCTGTTTCATAGCAATCTGCGATTACTATGCTCTGTTACCCGTTCGGGGGAAATACCTATTTAAAACCCATATATATGTATTTATATACATGTATATTAGTGTACTCGTCTGCCCTGACCTCTCAGACAAGGATCCACACATACAGATAGGCATGGATAGGATGATTGCATCAGTGAGCCTGGATAATGTAATGGTTGGCCCGCTAGTACCGCAGTGGCAACAGGTGTGTGTTCGAACCCCGCTATTGGTGCAACATTTCCCAATGTATCACCGCACGATATCTATATATATATACAAATATATATAACTTGTCCACTCTGACTAAACCATGCAGAGGGAGAAGTTACTGTGGTGGAAGCATAGTGACAGCACCACGATTCATATTGGGAGGTAGATGATGAGTGAGATACCGATTACTGATGTTACTTTTACTTATATAATTCAAATAAACCACCGATATCCACATTCCAAGCGGTAGACATTGCACCAATACTCCAATCCCGTGCTTTCTCCCCGCGGGACAATGTGACAAGACGTGAATGGCCTAGTTTTGGAGCCTGTTTCTCTGCGTGATCTACACAAATGCAGTGTGACGTCATTTGCCGCCAGCTGCGTGTCCCCGTCTCGTCAACGTCTTAATAATTAATTGTTGTTACGACCTAGTCTGGTGCTCTGCAATAATAGGATAGAACAAAGTATTGTTTCTCAGTATCATAATAATGTGACAGAGTCATATCGGGTCATGTTACCGATGGCCTAATCTCCCAGTCGGGCAGCACTATAATATGCACACTGCCACAGATGTGTACCCATTCTGACATGACCTTAGATATTGATGGGATGTAATACCCCAACACACACCTGCTGATCCTCCCCAATAGCCGATGTCTACTTGTTGTGGTGGGGGGTCGTTAATCAAACAATGACTCAACCGGCCATTCCACATCGAGATGTAACATAACGTGACGTCATGGCTTGATATTGTAAAGTTCATGACATATTGACAAAAGAACCTCAATACCACTAGTAACCAACATGACTTTTTTGTCTATATTTTTTAAAAATCCTAGCAACATATAAGGCATGTCGTAAGGTTAGCGCTGGCCCGGCCACAGTCTATATGTTTATTTGACGAGAACAACCTTCAGGGCAGAAAGGTCACGTGGCAGGCATCTCAGGCAGGCCATAATGCATTTAGTGCTGCTGTATCAGATCTAGCATCACTGCTGGGTAGCCTCTCCGGGAAAGCAGCCACAATAACTGAGACGGCCTGTTCACCCCCCCCCCCCCCCCCCCCGTACGCACCGGGACGCAGGGCGATATGATCGATGCACCACCGACTTCCTGCTTGTGTCGCAGGTTCAATTCTCACACACCTTAAATCACAAAAGGTATTTTCTCACAGGAAGTAACATCTTTTTTACTTCTTTCTTTTTCTTGAAGATTTATACTGCCTATCATGGATAATTCTGAATAGACTTGTTTTCACCATTAGACAGTTTGTTGATAGAAAGCCCGAGCCTACACATTTACCGACCCAAGGGATTTTTAACCTCCCACACCACATAGACATGGTATGAGAGCAATTGGACTTTGATGACGCTGTAAGTTATACACAGCAGTGGAAATCCAAATTGGCAGAGGTGGGGGCACAGGGAATCGTACCACCAACATCCGGATTAGGAGTCTGACCTAGAAAAAAGTCAGACACTCTAACCATTCCACCACAGAGAACACCACATAATGATATATACATGCACATTAAATGCCAGTCACAACATTCATATCGCCTCTTGGGACCAAAACAAAACCGACCTCAGTCGGCAACTGCCTTGCAAAAAGAAATAAGAATATGGGAAAACAAGGGTACGTGACTGATCCCCGAAGACTACTGAATACTGGTTGGTGATCAGTTTGTGATTCGTTGGTGATTGGTTGATGAACAATTATTGATTGGTTGCCAATTAGTTCGCGATTGGTTGGCGATTGGTAAGCAAGTGGTTGGGACCGGGTTGTGGAAGAGCCAGGGATTGATTTGCGACTGGTTTGCGACCGATTGCCATTTGATTACAGAGTAGTTGCACATCAGTCACCAACCAGGCCCCAACCACTTCCCGCCCTATTGCGAACCAGTGGCTAACCAGTCTTACCTGGTCTTAGAGAAGTCAGCGATTGGTCATATGACTGATCATCGCCCGATCACCGAGTGGCCACAAGCTGCTCGGCGAGGAGTGCCGACCGAATAGAAACCTTTTTCTGATCTCTCGTGACCTCTTTTGACCTCTTACGACCTCTTAGAACCACCATTTATTGTAGCAAGCCTGGTTTGACTGGGTAATAATTAAGCTACCATGTAGATAAACTATGCTGCACTATCACCAGTCTAGTGTATGTTGACACACCAATTACCAGATAGGTATGGAATGATGTATACATATCTCTCAATCTGACAGCTTATTTAAATAAACATTTGGCACAAAGCATGCACGGCGCGCTGCCAGCTACACCACCAGAGGGCCGCTTCGTGGTGGCGATCCACTATGCGAAGCTTTCCTCAAACTGACCTGCACAGTGAGCTACTGCTCACATTAGTTCTTGTCCCGCCCATCAGAGGGCGGCTCAGTGGTGGACATCCTACATGAGAACTTGTGCACTCAGCAGGCAGGTCGTGTCACTGCCGTGAAACTGCGAAACACTGCACCTGGAGCAGGATTAGAGCCCTCCCTTATTGCCATTCCTGCTGGCGTGCTAACCATTACATTGCCTAGGGCCCTTGATGCAATCATCATATCGACTCCAACCTTTTAATGTGGCTCCTTGCGTGACACATCAGTCCTTGCCTGATACGTCAGTGTGGATTACTACACACATATTGGCCTACACATATACATATACACAATCATACATGTACATATAGACACAATCATACATGTACACATGTAATGAGGTACACTTATGTACATACACACATACCCATTTACACTAATACATGTACATTTATGCACATACACACATACCCATAAATGTACACACATATCCACATACACACGCACATGTACATATATACACACATACACAAATACTCACATACACATATATACATGCACACATACACACTTATAGACTTATACAGATATACATAATTATATACATATATATGTATATATAGACATACATAGACACATACATTTGTATATATAACCATATATATATAGCTCGTTCCCTCGAGAGATCACTTCCATAGTGTGCCTCTTCACTACCCCCCCCCCCCCCGGCCCTCCCTACCGCCAACTTCACTAGGCCCACTTCGTGTCTGTCGGTACAACGATGCACATTGTCTGTTAAACCACGTTCCCCATTATTGTCACTATAAACACCCATCACCCGGGTGGATACATACAGATGTCTTATCGCCCCACCCACCAGGCACATCTGCAGCAACCATCAGCGCCCTCTGCACACTGCGGCTGTACGGTGAACGCCAAGAACTCTTTTCCAAAACGCGTTGAAACCATTTTGAATGTTTTAAGGGAGAAAAGATGCATTCTGAGGACTTGGGTGATTTCACGGCTGAAACATTGTGAATATCAGCCTGCACATATTCCTGGGATATATGGTGAAATGGCAGAACACGAGTGTGCAGCATTGAATGTTGACCGATGTTCAAACGCTTGGTGATGGTGACTCTTTATTTTGTTGTTGCTACATTCACCCCGTGTTGCAAAATACCTTTTCATATAAATATATATATCGGTGATGTATACATATACATATATACAGTTATTTACTACATAGGCAGTTGTATTTCCTCTGCAATACACTGTGTGAGTGTCTAACCGGTGAGGTGTCTACCGCTCTCCATCAAACTCCAAATAGGATGTTATATATACATACTAACAACTAATTTTATTTTGTACATATACATAACGTCACCCCAAACATGCGTATTTCTGAAATACTTTGCTGCAGATACGAAACCACCACATCAAGTGCATACCTGAATGCTGTCTACATGTGTATAACTTCTGCGCCTGCATTTATATTGAATGTTCTCTTTGGTTGTCATGGTTACTCTTGGCTATGTTCACACGTCCTGCAGGACCAATTACGAAGGCCATACCTTGACCGAGTCAAACCTATGGCTTACACAATTGGTACTTGTCCCAACCTAACCTAGCAATCAGCATTAATATACAAGGACTGGCTTGCACACCATCAAGATAATTGGGGTTGAATGACAGCTTGGCACTCATTCACTGTTATGGGTGGAAACATGAGAACAACAGCAAACACACTACCACCCTAGGTCCGCAAACCAGCTTGATACAACCTGCTCACACGCTAACCCCCACCCAGAGGGAGACCTTCCAGAACCCAATACTGCCGTGCTCAGCTCACACCCTAATCACCACCTAGTGGCAGACACTCCACCACACACTACCACTGTGCTCAGCTCACACCCTAACCACCACCTAGTGGCAGACACTCCACCACACAGTACCACCACGCTCAGCTCACACCCTAACCACCACCTAGTGGCAGACACTCCACCACACACTACCACAGTGCTCAGCTCACATCCTAACCACCACCTAGTGGCAGACACTCCACCACACACTACCGCCATGCTCAGCTCACACCCTAACCACCACCTAGTGGCAGACACTCCACCACACAGTACCACCACGCTCAGCTCACACCCTAACCCCCACCTAGTGGCAGACACTCCACCACACACTACCGCCATGCTCAGCTCACACCCTAACCACCACCTAGTGGCAGACATTCCACCACACACTACCACCACGCTCAGCTCACATCCTAACCACCACCTAGTGGCAGACACTCCACCACACACTACCACCATGCTCAGCTCACACCCTAACCACCACCTAGTGGCAGACACTCCACCACACACTACCGCCATGCTCAGCTCACACGCTAACCCCCACCGAGTGGCAGACACTCCACCACACACTACCACAGTGCTCAGCTCACACCCTAACAACCACCTAGTGGCAGACACTCCACCACACACTACCACAGTGCTCAGCTCACACCCTAACCCCCACCTAGTGGCAGACACTCCACCACAACCTACCACCATGCTTATCTCACATCCTAACCACCACCTAGTGGCAGACACTCCACCACACACGACCACCATGCTTATCTCACATCCTAACCACCACCTAGTGGCAGACATTCCACCACACACTACCACCATGCTCAGCTCACATCCTAACCACCACCTAGTGGCAGACACTCCACCACACACTACCACCATGCTCAGCTCACATCCTAACCACCACCTAGTGGCAGACACTCCACCACACACTACCGCCATCCTCAGCTCACACCCTAACCCCCACCTAGTGGCAGACACTCCACCACAACCTACCACCGTGCTTATCTCACATCCTAACCACCACCTAGTGGCAGACACTCCACCACAGACGACCACCGTGCTTATCTCACATCCTAACCACCACCTAATGGCAGACATTCCACCACACACTACCACCATGCTCAGCTCACACTCTAGCCCCCACCTAGTGGCAGACACTCCACCACACACTACCGCCATGCTCAGCTCACACCCTAACCCCCACCTAGTGGCAGACACTCCACCACACACCACCACAGTGCTCAGCTCACACCCTAACCACCACCTAGTGGCAGACACTCCACCACACACTACCACTGCGCTCAGCTCACACCCTAACCACCACCTATTGGCAGACCTTCCACTACCTACTACCACCATGCTCAGCTCACACCCTAAGCACCACCTAGTGGGAGACCTTCCACCACTCACTACCGCAGTGCCCAGCTCACACCCCAACATATAGCTGACACTCTCTCACTACAGTAAATAATGTCATTCACCTAGTTTGTCACCAGACACTAACTGCATAAGAACATGGTTCTGAGTTTAATCCAAGTGCAGTCTCATCTAACTTAAATATCAAAGATCAAATCTAGGTAAAACCCCAGTCACGCATACCCGGACGAGCCCCGGACCATTCCCTGGACCACCCTGGACCGCCCCGGATAAAATCGCTATTTTTGGTCGTTTTTGCCACGCTCTCACACCTACCCGGATGAGCCACTGTCCACAGCCACGGATTAGGTCTGATCAGGCCCGGATCGGACCCCAGGACAATCCCAGGACAACCCCCTGACAATCCCCGGACAACCCCCGGACTACTCCGGAGTATAAAATGACCCGAACTGCCCCGGATGAGACACGGATGACCCCCGGACAACCCGGATGAGTCACTGATCACACACGGATGATGCTGGTTAACCCCGGATTGCAATATTCCTCGGATCACCCCTGGGCCCATATGTATGTGTCACTTTTTAACCACACCGGGGTTAAAGGAGGGTGCCGGGTTATCTAACCCCGGGGTTCCAAATGTGTCATGGGGGATGTATGGGTCCAAAGCGCGCGCGGGTTAGCTAACGTTTCAGTTATTTATAGATTTGGGGAACCCCTGTGTGGGTATTTACATTCGTCGATTCGACACTATTAATATCTCCGCCAATGCGGCGGCAGCCTTAATAACGGTTCGAATTTAGGGTTAAATTGATAAAATTTCACTATTTGGCTATGTAACTTTGTTAAATATGATCGCATTGAATAGATTTGGGCCTAATATATTGCCGTCGATTCGGCGGCAACGGCGGTGGCCATTTTTATTTGACGTTGGACAGTATGGATATCGACGTCGCTGCGGCGGCGGCGATTTGTTTACTTTACATTCGTTGATTCAAAAATATTAATATCGCCACCGTTACGGCATCAGCGTTAATCTCGCTTCGATTTTAGGGTTAATTTAATGAAATTTCACGATTTGCCTATGTAATTCTGTTAAATATGATCGCATTGAATACATTTGGGCATAATCGGTGCCTAACCCCACCTTTAACCCTGGTTTCGCTTGGGGTTAGTGCAGGCGACTTTACGCTCGCCGAGTTAGTTTAACCCCGACACATGCATACAAAGTTTTCGCCACTAACCCGGTAAGCCCGCTGTGCTTTGGCCACATACATTTCCCATGACACATATCCCAACACCGGCGTTAGGTAACCCGGTGGCTGCCCAACACTGAAGCCAATAAAAAGTTGTTCATACATTTGGCCCCAGATGTTTTAAACATTTTAAAACATCTGGGGCCGACCCCAGATGAGGCCGGACCAGCCACAAATCACGAAGGACCAACCATGGATGAGCCACGGATCACGCCGGATCGTCACGGACCACGCCGGATCACGGTCCGGGGCTCGTCCGGCCCCTGATCCGGGTAGGTGTGACTTGGGCTTAAGGCATACACACGTTTATGCTTTCTTTGGATTAATACCAAGTATCGTTATTTGAAGTGAAAGCACACAATAATTGCACAATGTCGGTACATTGTCACACTGCAGGAGGTGGATGAACACTACCGGGTATGTGTAGGTTTGTTTGTATAAGTGAATCAGTTGGTCTTGTTCTGGTGATTAGACTATCAGCATGCATGGGATACACATGTGTCACAGCCATTGCCATGAAAGCTGCGTTTTTGTAGACCCACCTTTCTCAATAAACCTCATCTAATCTGACCAGACAAAGACTGGACATGTGGAGAACCACACCGATCATCTACAAATAATTCACATCAGCAAAAGAAACTCTTCGAAACTAGACTGGATGGCCAAATGACTTGACAGTTGGCTTCATGTGTGTCAAGAGGTGACTTTTGAACTCTAGCGAGGGTGGCCAATGGCATAACAAAGTTAATACTTGACCTTGAATATCATGACACTCAGCATTAGTAGGCTAGGGAACGGAGCAGTGCAATAAGGAAGCCCAATTGTCCAAGATTGAAAGTTCCCGGCTAACTCAACAAAAGTAACAGCAGTGAACAGGAATTAACTTGAAGTTAAATAAAACATGAGATTGATTTGCTCTATATTTACACAAAGGGATTATGTATTCATTGCTGGCGGCATCAGACACTCAATGGCAACACACATTAATCTACTAACAGAAAATAATGCCTTACTGACAGCAACAATAAGAACTTAGTGACAACAGATCCAATTAAATCCTCAGAAAAGAGCAATACTGGTAACAGCAATATGAATTAATTGACAGCAGGATGCACTTAATCCAAATTCAAATGCAATAAAAAGGATATTGCTGAACTGACAGCACCTAGCACTGACAAGGCCTGAACGTCCTGATTAGTGCAATCTCTAACTGACAGCTGCTCTCATTCACTGACAGCAATGATATTAACCCTTATTACATTACTGCATTGACCTCAAGTACTGAATGATTCGTAGAAACCATGCAGTTTCACTGTCAGCAGTCTTGACCTAGTTACCAGGTAGCAACCACCACTGATTCTTTCAAGCTGTCACAATGTCTCATGGTGTATTGAAAACAAAGTCAGTTTGCATCTAGAAACAAATAGGGGTGAGCTGTCACAATCTACAACTTATTTAATATTGTCCTATCAAAATAGATCATTATAATAGGCTTAAGTAGTTCTTCGCAGGTTCTATGAAGAAGATGCTCCCATGAATAATATGTTTTATATATAACCATAAACCATAGCTTCATTAAAATCACAACACAATAATTTCTGTGCATAACATTGTGGTGCTTGTATTCTGGAATTAGTCATTTTTAATGAGAAATAAGCATAGTTAATGAGAAATAAGCACTTCGCCCCCAACCGTGTTAAAACAGATGGCATTTATCAGGTGTTCATAACTCTTCTTACATCAAACCCAGTAAGTGCAGCACTGGCCAAGTAAGCAGTTATTTATCAGAATGTACATATTATTTGTCAGCGCCGCGATATTGCTATTTTAGTGGCCAAATTGCAGATACTCACAATGTGTATGCAAGCATACACACAGCGTAGCTTAAGTGGCTTCTTACTTGGGGCAGAGTGTGTACTCAACTGAGAGATTCCGGGATATAAGAAAGGCATTAATTATTCTCATATATTGCTTACTTCTGCATTGTCTATGCTACATTAATACAACCTAATTTTAAATAAATGAGGCTGCCTTATCTTTAGCCAATAACCAACACTAGCTCTTACGGGTACCAACATTACTGTGTATCCTGCAGGATGTACTCAGCCATTTCTGAGACACCATGAGGTGCGAGCAGTCATGTACTTTTAGCAATATTCGCAAACAGATCAACTATTGAACAAGCATACTGCTAGTAGTAGTAGTCCTTAGCGGTGTCTTAGTTGGTGTTGGTGTTGGTGTATCCGCTCCAGCTGGCGCGTGGGTTGGCGGGCGCTGATTGGCCAGTGACTTGTGGTTGTGCGCAGAAGCAGGCGGGGCTGGCTTACTAACGCATTATCCATCAACACCCACTAACCCACACACAATCAGGTTATGGCAACACTTGAACTCAGCACAAACTATGTTCGATGTATCATGCATATTCACCTGATCCAGCCAGTGAGATTCTTAGTCAGACCGGCACTATGGTGATTCGGTGCTGATTCAGGAAATTGACCCCATACGGCGCATGGGTCTGGAACAAAATAAGAAATATATGATACATACGTAAAAAATTCATGACGCAGGAGACAGAAATAGTGCACATACACTTTTTATTTTACCATTAAGCTCATATCATCAACTTTCAAGTGCAATGTGTTTACATGCGAAACAGTAAAATTGTCAAAGTCAATACACCTTTTTCACAATAACACTGGCAGTTTTACATAGCTTCAAGTATTTTTACCAGCTGCAGTTAACATCAAATTACCCATATGGTCTATGATATATTAACATTTGTATTTTATAATATTTTGTCTAATTTAACTTTGGTCAGGTAAACGCCTGATACCTGCAAACTTAAATATGCGTTACAGATATTAATAATATTTCTAAAGCACCCTTTTTTACACCAATTTTGTTTACAGGTTTAGCAAATATTTACCAATACGTTACAGAGGTTGGGGGAACCCTGCCCCTTGTTAGACATACAACCCACAATTAGCAGTTACCACCTAAGAAAAATCTATTGAAACACAGGTCTGCATACTACGATTTATCAACAGTTTTTTGAAGCATCTCAGACACTCAGCATGGGTGGGTGGGTGGTTTTTATAACAGAAGATGGTCCCTAACCGTTCGGATTAAAATTTTGAAATCGATCCGTACCCTGTGATGCTCCAGTAGTGAATGCTCGCTGGCATTGTTTAGCTTTACCTTGAAACCTTATGTACCCATAGTGATACGGATGCTACGACAATATTGGTGATGTGCGAGAATGCACTAGCAATGCATCAGGGTAATTATCCTGGTACACTAGCATTATTTACCTGCATTATTTATATTCAAATAATGATATAGCACACGTTCATATGTGTGTTATTTATCCAACATTGTGCGAGTTTTAGTAATTGAAGGTTACATTATCTGATTGGAGCCAAAGAAAACTATCTCAAGGTGATCATTCATATTAACCTAACTCACTCACTAAGTCTACCCATATATGTGATGCGTAATCCATTATGTGAATATAAATAACGGAAGTTTATGTTATCAGATTAGATCCAACAGAAACTATCCCGGATATATCGTGCATATTAATTTAACCCATGCACTATATATAGTGGATATATACATTTACGTGCTGCATAACCATTATGCGAGTATAAATAATGGAATGCTCCATTACTTGTTATTCCACCCTAACCGACTGAATGCACCCAACTCAATATACGTTGTGATTGTGGGGCTCGGATCGGCTTAATATACGTACTACCCAATTACTGCCAGACTTATCAGTCGCCATAGGTGATGTGTAATTAAATGCAAGTATTAAAGTATAGAAAATCTAGCTATTAATAAATTGATACAATTAGTCACCGTGTGCTACTGGTGGCGCCACCAGCCAGTGTCCAAAATCAGAATCCACTTGGCTAGTCATGTGTCTATCGAATATATATGAAACTTCTAATCAACTTTGACTTATTTGTGAAATTGCGGTGGCCGTAGATTGGAGCTGGAATGTGGCGGTGAATAGTTGGTGCACTGGTCCCAGTTTACCCGGTGCACTTCGACTTGCGCCACATCTCACATGTCGACGCCCCTTTGTTGACCTAACAAAAAGCACACAATGCTGATCTAACTCTTGCATGACGACTCCTGCAGCCCCCTCCTCCTCCTCCTGCTCCCGCCTCTCTTCATCCAGAACCATACCTTTTGTGGATCACCCCATACACTGCAGATCTAAATTTGTTTGTTTTCTTTAATTTAACATTATTTTTCTTTTCGCCCATTTCGACAGTAACCAAAAAAACCCACACTCTGTAAGATTCTAGATCCTATGGCCATCCAGTTTGCTTCCATATTTTCAGTACCTTGTGTGGAATTGCTCACACCAATGATTGTAGTTATATGGAGTTACATGGACATTGGCTATATATGTACTCAATAATGAATTATTGGAGTATGAACAAAGGAGAGAAATTGTACATGTACCCTGATTATATATGTCCTCAATAATGAACTTTTGGAGTATGAACAAAGGAATTGGACCTATAGGGAACTACATGTAACCTGAGTATATCTGTGCTCAATAATGAACTTTTGCTGTACAAAGGACAGGACTTGTACTTATATGGAACTATTCTTCTATTGCGTATATATGTGCTGCATCATGAATTATTGGAGTATGAACAAAGGAAATGAATTGTACTTAAAGTGAACCATATATATTAAGTATATATGTGATTGATAATGAATTATGGGAGTTTGAACAACGGACATGAATTGTGCTTAGATGGAACCATATGTAAATCGAGTATATATGTGCAAGATAATGAATTATGGCAAAGGGGGTGGGGCGACCTGCTAATTAAGTGTTCACTGAACTATATGTATGTTATGTTGTTGATGGTTCCTAATTCCGCCGCTGTCGCCACCTGCGTGTGGTTAACTCCAACACTTCCAGGTATTATTGGACGGATTTGAAGCGGTAGCCTATTGCGATATTATTCTGGTTACCTTACATAGGTGCATAAGCCAATACTTTCGAGTATCTGACATTAAACACAGACATTCGTTATTATAACCGTCTTCACTTTATATCGATCATAGATGAGTATTCTTGGAGATCCTTGAAGTGAAAACGTGGACAATTATTTGTGTATGCACACCAACAATTTAGTCATCATAAGTTTGAATGACCCACAATAGTGCTAGCTTCTGTTAACTTACCATAATATTTCTGCTGTTCATCAATACCGGTTTAACTAATACACTGCTATCTAAGTTGAATACATAGGGACACATCCACGTAGTGTTCAGGTTTAGAAAATGTTTCATCGAATTATGCAACATTAACAGAATTGCTCTAGTTTTTATATCAAGAAGTGGTGGTTGGCATGGCAACTATAGGGAAGTAGAGGGTGAGCCTGCTTTATTCCGGCTACTTTATCACCTTAGTTTGTACCATTCTACTAGGTCCATGCTAATCTACAAGTTCTATATCAATATTATCATATTCTTGGTAATCGCTTAAAACTCTCTCATAAGTAGAGTCGGGTTTCATAATAAACTAGCATATACAGTTTATCTGGTGTTCCATAACAAAACTTGCATGTATTGTTTACCTGTTGTTCCATGGTAGGTTGTTGAGGTTTTACGTCCTGGCAACATCTAAGGTCATATCAGGACGGGGTGTTCCATAACAAAAAAACTAGCATGTTTAGTTTACTGGACTTTCATAATAAACTAGCATATATGGCTCAGCTGGTCTTCCATAACGAATTAACATATATGGTTTATCTGGCATTCCATATGAAACTGACATGCATTGTTTGCCTGGTGTGTCATAAATGACTAGCATGCATGGTTCAACTGGACTTCCATAATAAACTAGCATATATGGTTTGTCTGGACTTCCATACTAAAATAGCAGATATGGTTATCTAGTATTCAATAATCAATTAGCTTATGTGCTTTATCTCCTCTTCCATATATATGTTCCATAGCGAACCAGCATATATGGTTCATCTGGTATTCCATAACAACAACTTGTACTCAGTGTTTATCTGGTCGTCCATAACAAACTAGCATATGGTTTGCTTGAGGAAGCCTTTGTCTAGGGCATGCCCTTTTCTTATCTGTTATTCCAGGAAAAGGGCTGTGCTAAATCGAGGGCGCCTTCTTATGGACCTTGATTAGAATCAGCATTTATATCAATGTCAATTAAGCTACATTATATATGCAAATTGAATTGAATTAATGCGTCAGGAGACAAATCCATGTTCCGTGCACACAAACAACTGCTAGGTCTATTGAAGACAGCATCTGGTAGAGCAGAGTTCTTCACTGTCACTTCACTTTAAACTCTAACCTCCCGTTGTTTTTATTTATGTTCTACTAAATGCACTGCATATTAAATAATATGAAATGTCAGTGCTAGGATACAGTCCTTCTAGGCTTTAAATAAAAGTCAGTCACATTGTCCTTGTAGTAACGCTGGTATTTTACAGTACCGGAAAGAGATGCTACCCGGTTGGACACCTACCGTCAAACGCACGAAGCTCACGTCACATGATGACTGGTGCGTGTTTCTGTAATGAGGTTTACTGACCTCCCCAGGTGAAATGCCATCTACACAGGCATGCATGTGTAGGTTGATTGCATCAGGGAGCCTAGACAAGCTAATGGTCAGAAGCACAGCTCCAGAATGGGAGAAGTGTGAGCTTAACTTCTACTCTAGGCAGGATGTTCCCTCTTCATTCCCCCAAAATACCCACTCCAACAATAATTGTGCTATGAACAGGATATTGTACAAAATGCTGCCTGGCTAGAACCATAGTTCAAACTGAACCATTTAAAAAAAAAAATTTTAACATTTTTATTATTGAGGCTGTATTTATACTGTCCATAACATATAGGCCTGGGTACCCAGGCTTGTTTTCAATGCTGGCCAGTTGTAGTGTTGGTGTTATCTTACCAGACATTAGCTGCTGATAAGGTATTTGATTGCCTGCATTTCAGTAGCAGATAGATAATTGGTTGGTATGGTTAGTAGCTTATGTTAGCTTTTTTTGGATTTTGTTTGGCATATATGTATTTATTTTTTCTACTCTTATTACTAGACTAGCCTACTCCTATTTACATATCATAGGCTTGTACGTAGCTGTGTGGTGTGATATCTGGCTACTTTTGGCATGGTTACCTTCCATTGGGCATCCCACTGGTGGGCCGTGACATATCACATGCCCGTTTGCAGTGCATCTTAGTGGGGGTTTCCTAACCTTATTTTGCACAGATATTTTTTGTAAGTTTGTAGGTCAGGAATTTGTCGTTCCTTTACCGTTTGGGCATTCCACACCTTGGCAGCCATTTCCAGCATGATTCTCTCATGAGCTTTCCTTTGGCTTCTGGTCTACTTTAGTAGTGGCGCATTATTTGCTCTAGTAGCTCTTTGTGGTTTTGTTAAAAGTTTATTGTTTTGACTATAGCTATATGCTAATGTTTTCAAATGAATTATTCTCCTATTTTCTAGTAATTTCACTATGGTTCTTTTGTGTATGTCATAGGTGGAGTGCAGCTTGTCTACTCTTAGACAGATTTTTAGGGCTCTGTTCTGCAGTGTTTGCAGTTTTTTTAGTAGTTCTTTTCTCACACCCATGTAGTTTACATCTCCATAGTCAAAATAGGGGAGCACCATGCCCTTGAAGATTTTTATTGACATTTCTTGTGTCATATAGTCTCTTAGCTTGGCAAATAGCCACAGTTTGTGGTTTACCTTTTGTATAATTTTATTTATACATAGATTGTAGTTTAGTGGGCTGTCCAACTCAAGGCCTAGGTCTTTGTAATGGTCTACATTTTCTAGTGTTTGGTTTCCTAACTTACAGTGTAGTTTTCTTTCTGGCATTTGCTTATGCGAGAAGAGTACTGTTTTTGATTTGCTTGTGTTGATGGTTATTTTGTTGGACTCACACCACTTGTCTATTTTTAGTAGGAGTTTATTTAGTTTAGTTATTACCTCCTCTTCTGTGGTTTGTTGTTTATGTAATTGAAGTGCACTCTTGGATATGTGTATGTGCAATTGGAGATGGGGGTGGGGGATGGGTGATGGGGTATGGGTGATGGGGATAGGTACTGGAGGATGATGGGGGACTATTGGGGCTGGGGGATTGGGGATAGAGGATGGAGGGTGGGGATGAAGACTGAGGGATGGGGAAAGGTGGGGGGGGGAGGTTGGGCTGAGGACATAGGGGGTGAAAGGGTTAGGGGTATATGAGGAGGGACGTCGTGAGAAATAAGAGGCTTGCAAGGTGGTTCCAATATGGCCGGGTGCGAGGTACATGGGGCCCGAGAGGGGGCGCCCTGAGAGAGATGGCTTACTGCGGCAACCAGCGCCAGAGTGTCGAAAGGAAATGCACCCACGTGGAAGAGAAGTATGGACGGCTGAATGGCGGTGCTGCGATTGGGCGCCCACGCCAGACACAGCGCGGGGGTGAACGGGCGGGGGTGTGTGGGGGTGTGTGGGTGCAGGAGGGGGGCCACGTGAACTAGTCACCTGCGTGGGGATATGTATGAATGCTAAACCTCTACCACTCCCCCATTCTGCAGCCACTCACTCACCCACTTCCCACCAACCTTCTACCAACATTCCCCCTCCACCCCACCTTCTCTAAACATTCCCACTCCCAACCCACCCACTCACTCACCAACTCCCCACACACCTTCTACCAAGATTCTCATTCTCCACCCACCATCTCCGAACATTCCCTTTCTTCGAGCACCCATTCTCAATCTACCCACTCCCCCAATTGTCCATTCATACGTAGTCATAACCCAACTGGTCCCCACCCACCCATTCCTAATAGGACCATTGCTGACACATCACTCCCCACCCACCCACTCCCCACCCACCAATTCCCTACAGGGCCATTGCCCGCACATCACTTCCTACCCACCCACTCCCCACAACCCTCCTCCTCACCCACTCCCCACCCACCCACTCGCTAACCACCCACTCCCCACAGCCCTCCTCCTCACCCACACCCCACCCACCAACTCACT
Source organism: Branchipolynoe longqiensis (assembly GCA_030323885.1). NCBI lineage: Eukaryota > Metazoa > Annelida > Polychaeta > Phyllodocida > Polynoidae > Branchipolynoe > Branchipolynoe longqiensis. The sequence goes on along the minus strand of CM059195.1, from coordinate 9,242,007 downwards.
AACCACCTACTCCCCACAATCCTCCTCCTCACCCACTCCCCACCCACCCACTCACTAACCACCCACTCCCCACAACCCTGCTCCTCACCCCACTCTCCACCCACCCACTCACTAACCAACCCACAACACCTCCGACTAAACCTAACCCACCACTCACTAACCACCTACTCCCCACAACCACTCCCCACCCACTCACTAACCACCCACTCCCACAACCCTCCTCCTCACCCACTCCCAACCCACACTAACACCCCTCATCCCACAACCCTCCTCCTCACCCACTCCCCACCACCACTCACTAACCACCCACTCCCCACAACCCTCACCAATCCAACCCACCCACCCCCAACCACCCAACTACTCACCAACCACCTAACCACCTACTCCCCCACACCCACCCACCCCACTCCCAACTCCCACCCACCCACTCACTAACCCCCCACAACCCTCCCTCACCCACTCCCCACCCACCCACTCACTAACCACCCACTCCCCACAACCCTCCCCTTCCACCCACCACTCTCCACTCCACCCACGACCACCACCCCCACAACCCTCCCTCCTACCCACTCTCCCCACCCACCCACTCACAACACCCACTCCCCACAACCCTCCTCCACCCACTCCCCACCCACCCACCCACTAACACCCACTCCCCACCAACCCTCCTCCCACGCCACTCCCCACCCACCCCACTCACTAACCACCCCACACAACCACTCACCCACTCCCCACCCACCCACTCATAACACCCTCCCCCAACCCTCCTTCTCACCCCTCTCCCCACCCAACTCCACCACACCTAACCCCCCTCCTCACCCACTCCCCACCCACCCACTCACCAACCACCCACTCCCCACAACCCTCCTCCCTACCCTCCCCCATCCCCAATCACTAACCACCCTCTCCCCCAACCCCTCACTTCTCACCCACTCTCCACCCACTCACTCCACCTACCACCACTCCCCACAACCCTCCGACTATACCCCACCCACCCACTCACCAACCACCCACACCCCACAACCCCTCCTCCCTCACCCACTCCCCACCCACCCACTCACCAACCCACCCTCACCCTCCCCACCCACCCACCCTCTCTCCTCCTCACCCACGCCCCACCCACCACCCCCACTAACCACCACTCCCCAACCCCCTCCCCACCCACTCCCCACCCACCCACCACTAACCACCCACCCTCCACAGCCCTCCTTCCTCACCCACTCCCCACCCACCACTCTCCAACCACCCACTCCCCACAACCCTCCTCCTCACCACTCCCCACCCACCACTCACTAACCACCTACTCCCCACAACCCTCCTCCTCACCCGCTCCCCACCCACAACCACTCCACTTACCCCACCCACTCCCCGCAACAACCTCCTCCTCCTCACCCACTCCCCACCCACCCACTCACCAACCATATCCCCACAACTCTACACCTCACCGCTCCCCACCCACCCACTACTAACCACCCACTCCCCACATCCCTCCTCCTCACCCACTCCCCACCACCCACTCACAACACCCACTCCCCACACCCACACCCCCCCACCCACCCCCACCACCCACCCACTCCCACAGCCCTCTTCCTCACCCACTCACCCACCCACTCATAACCACACTCCCCACAGCCCCTCCTCACCCACCCCCACCCACCCACTCACCAACCACCCACTCCAAACCATCCTCCTCACACTCCCCACCCACCCCCCACAACCCTCCTCCTCACCCACTTCCTCCACCACCCATCCTAACCACTCACCCCCATCACCACCCCCCCCACCAACCCACTCCACAACCCTCCTCCTCCTCCCCACCCACCCACCCACGTACCCCCACATCCACGCCGCCTCACCCACTCACCACTCAAACCACCCACTCCCCACAACCCTCCTCCTCACCCACTCCCCACCCACCCACTCACTAACCACCCACTCCCACATCCCTCCTCTCACCCACTCCCCCACCACCCCTCACCAACCACCACTCCACTCCCCACAACCCCACCCCACCCACTCACCCACCCACCCACTCACACTAACCACCCACCCCCTCAACCCTCCCCCTCACCCACCCCACCCACCCACTCACTAACCACCACTTTCCCCCAACCCTCCTCCTCACCCACGCCCCACCCCCACCCACTCACTAACCACCCAACTCCCCACAACCCATCCCCTCACCCATCCCCACCCACCCACTCACAACCACCCACTCCACTCCTCCACACCCCACCCCTACCCACCTACTCCCCACCCCCCGACATACACCACCCACCACCAACCACCCACTCCCCACCCCCTCCTCCCACACCCCACTCACCAACAAACCCACCCATCCCACAACCCTCTCTCACCCACTCCCCACCACCCCTCACCAAACCACCCACTGCCCACAACCATCCTCCTCACCCACTCTCCCCACCCACCCCACCACCAACCACCCACTTCCCACAAGCTCACTCTGCATATAGTCACTCCCGCACACACCCACTCCCGATACGTTCATATTGCCTTTGTTATGAAATCTGTTTTTGTTGTTGGTACATTCATGGAGTAAGTTTATTTATTGTTGTTTTACGTCGTAGCAACATCTAAGGTCATATCAGGACGGGTACCGACTTGTCACAGTGCGCACTCATGGCGACTTTATAGTGCCGTCCCACTGGGATACCAGGCTGCCAGCACCATGACCTGATATCCCACTCAGTCACATTATCCTGACACTGATCCAACCAGTCCTTGCCCTATCCTAATAATGCTGTGTGCCTGGCTAGGAAGTGACAAGTATCAATTTTTAAGTCATTGGTTTGACTCGACCAGGGTTCGAACCCACGATCCCATTTTCTACCAACACATGAGACGGACGCTCTAACTCATTCGGCCATCCCGTCTGGTAACATGGAGTAAGTAGAGGAAATTTCAATAACATGCATATGCTTGGTCTTCTTCATTCCACTGCTCCTTGCCCTAACCTAGTAACCCGAAGCACCAGGCTACGCTGTGACACGCATGACCTTTTAAGTCATTGCTTTGACTCGGTTGGTCATTTGTATCCCATGACCTGCCAAAAATCGAGGATGAAGAAGCTCAACGTGTTAGACTACCCCATCTAGTAAGCACCGCTTCGTTAACACACACTTGTTGCGAGCAAGATGGTAATTTCTAGCGTGAGGTGCCGAAATTGAGCTGGTATTTGGTGGTTCAGTAGTTAGTAGTGGTCATTGGGTTAGGCCGGCCTGGAGGAGGGGGACGTTTGCTATGATTGCTGCGGAGCAGGTCTTTCCTCCAGTAGTCAACTCCCTGGGGTCAGAGAGGGTATGGGGTGAGTGGGTGAGTGAGGGGAACTCGTGGAGTTTGAGGGTTGTATATTGGCGAGTGTGTGGGGTACAGTGGTGGGTGAGTCGCTCTGTGACGAAACAAATAATCATTGTAGTTGTTTGCAAAGTTGTGTATCCATAGCGGGGCAGGGAAGCTGATGTTTTTTCGGATATTCTTGTCGGATTGGTCCTTAGGTGAGATCTTCCACGCCGGATAGCTGCAGTTGTCGCTCCTGCGATCATCCAGTAGACTCCACGTAGCAGAATATCAGAAACCAGCCAAGCATTAACATCGAGACCGTCGCACCAGATCTTACCGGACAGTATTTATGTGCAAATTATGATCTAGAAAAGACAAAGAAGACATGTCTAAGACATGCAGTACAACTGCAGTTCTTTTTGCATTTGTTAATTTTGGTGGTGCTGGAACATGCGCAGTTGATATAAGATCGTCGAGTGCTTGGTGTTTGGTAACGGCTGAGGGGGATTGGGTGGGGGGGGGGGGGAAGGGTTGCCCTTGGAAAGAAGATAGGTTGGGATAGGGAGGGGCTATTGGGATAGTTTAGGTAGCCTTCTGGGAAATACAACTTCCTTCTTTCAAGTGGACATTTCCACAAGTAATGTGTAGCTTATTTATAAATATATGCATGCACCATACTCTGCATAATAATAGCAGGGTTTAAATGTTATTCAGTTTATTATATAGCTATACTTAATCATATTATTTGTCTGTGGTTCACTATTGCAAATAATATGATTAAATATAGATATACAATAAACTGAATAACATTTGAACCCTTCTGGAAATCAACTCCAACTTCCAAGATGGAGGTGAGGTGACCTTGACCTTCTTTTGAGGATCATGCACGAGGAGCTGATGTCAGAGGACAGGATCGTGGTGGGGACCCTCTATACGACCTTTTCCACAGAGTACACTACACAGTGAGCTGCTATCCATTACATTAGTTCCCGCTACTGCCGTCAAGGAGAGGTTCAGTAGTGGAAATCCTGTATAAACCTTTTCTCCAGAGTAGGCTGCGTGTGAGCTTATACCTACATCAGTAGTGCTTGCTACTCCATTCAAATGGCGGGTTAGTGGTGGAAATCATCTATTGAACCTTTTC